>JAWPHD010007917.1:0-121979 GCA_037043455.1 Cyrtodaria siliqua
GACTATTAAACTTTCATTATTTAAAAATTATAGTGAGTTAGAATCCGAGAAATTGCATTCTTATGATAAGTCTAATGTTGATTCTATTCCGAATGCATTTTTATGTGATGGCGAGGTTTTAGCCTTAGTAAACACAACTATTGCTGGCTTGGAATGTAGCTTCCGTACACAGGGTGATATAGACGTAGCCTATGATGAGTGGTGTGACCTTGTTAAGAATGAAATGTATGAAAAGCTACCTTACAAAGAAATATAAAAAGATCGGACAGGGAAAGTAGCATTCAAGGAGGACAGTCAACCACAAAACACAGAAACAAACACGCAAACAGACAAACAAGAAGGCAAAAGCAATAATAAATGCAAACGACATCATAAACACAAAATGGTTGACAATAGGGCTACCGCCTTGGAACGGTCAGTGGCAAAGTAGGCCACTGGTGTTTAAACCGGTTCTAGGGTGCACCAAACCTCACACTTATCCTACTGTCATCCCATTAAAACAGGACAGTGTAAATAAAGAAATCCCCGCCATGATCTAATCTCTAACCAACAAGGCAGCATCAATAGGCAATATAAGTAAAACACAAATATGCTCGTGTAAATATAATACAAAAAAACAATAGCCTGGAAAGCCACAATGAAGGTACTCGATGACTTGGCAGAAGCCAGAGCAGTACGAGAATAAACCATTAAGGGCACGACAAGAAAGATCATGTACAAACATCAAACGCCACCGTCCCAATGGACTTTACGTCTCACACCACAATTAATTTTCCATAGGGTCCCATTGTAATGTTTTTGTTCGTGACATAGAGATAA
Organism: Cyrtodaria siliqua; assembly: GCA_037043455.1. NCBI lineage: Eukaryota > Metazoa > Mollusca > Bivalvia > Adapedonta > Hiatellidae > Cyrtodaria > Cyrtodaria siliqua. Next base: position 820 of record JAWPHD010007917.1, read on the forward strand.
ACATATTTTGCAACACGTATTTATTCTTAAATTCTTCATTGATCCAATATCTGCAATTTAAAACACATTTAACAAATATTTACCAGATTAAACCTTTTTTTAATTTCATGTTTGCGTGACACCTATCAAAATTTAGACAAAAATACATACCCGTGGTGATTATACCCATGATGTGTAAAATGAGGCAGAATTAGCTAGAAATCTTATATCAACATGCATTTTTCTGTGATCTCTTCCTAAAATGCTGTAGATTTAGAACCTGGTAAAGATAAATCAATGTATCCTGTAAACTGTAGAAAAGCGAACTTGTTTTTTTATCTACCTCCTTCATCTGTAGGGCACGAGTATTCAAGGGAGATAATAGTGGTGTGAGTCCTTAAGGTGATTTTTTTTTCTAATGATCACCTCAATAATAATTGAAAATGTATATAAATCAATTACATGCTGAAAAGTGCTAACATTTTGATTCCATGTTTATTGGTTTTCAAATCATTCAAGTTTTAGTGACCTAGGGTATTGGTCGAAATTCAGGCCGAGTACCTTTAATATTTTGAAAATCTACAGTAGTGATAAGGATTTTGCATTTTCCTGGTCATTTGTGCTCAGCCATGTCTGAAACTTTCAAATATACATGAAAAGGCATCTCTACATCTGAATATAGCATAAAAATGATCTTTAAGAAATATTTATTGAGAAAAATGCTGAAAATAATAAAATCAGGCTAAGGGTTACCCGTCAACATTTTGATTTTCCAGGAAAAGTATCAGTCTCTCGATTTAATTTTGACATTTTTTTCAAAGTAGTCTGTCTTCATTGATATTTGTGTTTGTTTTACAAGCCAATAGCTGTAAAATAAAGCTAAAATTATGCTTATACCTGTATTGGTTTTGAAAATATAGTTAATGTTTAGTTAAACATGGTATCAAGTAAAATGTCAGCTAATTCCTGCAATATGAAGATAACTTGAAGTAACTATACATACACAGACGGGATTTCTGAATAACCGTGTTAACTGTGTCCTAACATGTCTGAAACGTTCACAGATACACGAACAATGCTTAGAGGTGAAGGATGTAAGATACCCGTTCTGCAGCTGTAAAGCGCAAGGGCTTGGAGATGGATGGTGACAATTCCCATTCTGAAGCTCTAAATTGCAAGGCATTAGAGATGAATGATGAAAGATACCTGCTCTGCAGCTCTAAAGCGGAATGCCTTAGCATTAAAGGATGAAAGATACCCGTTCTGCAGCTCTAAAGCCAATGCCTTAAGAATAACGAATAAAATATACCCATTCTGCAGCTCTTTCTTAACGTCTCACACCACAATTAATTTTCCATAGGGTCCCATTGTAATGTTTTTGTTCGTGGCATAGAGATAAACATATTTTGCAACATGTATTTATTCTTAAATTCTTCATTGATCCAATATCTGCAATTTAAACCACATTTAACAAATATTTACCAGATTAAACCTTTTTTTAATTTCATGTTTGCGTGACACCTATCAAAATTTAGACAAAAATACAACCCCGTGAAGATTAGACCCATGATGTGTAAAATGAGGCAGAATTAGCTAGAAATCTTATATCAACATTCATTTTTCTCTTCCTAAAATGCTGTAGATTTAGAACCTGGTAAAGATAAATCAATGTATCCTGTAAAATGTAGAAAAACAAACTTGTTTTTTATCTACCTCCTTCATCTGTAGGGCACGAGTATTCAAGGGAGATAATAGTGGTGTGAGTCCTTTAGGTAGGCGTCATCATAGGGTCCACAGCCTGTCCGGTCATCGTACAATTAAAGAGGAAAGCATAGTGGCGAACTGTAAAAGGGTCCACCACCAAGCATGCAGTACGTTGCAAAATACGAAGGGTGTTCGAAAACGTTTGCAAACGCACTGTATACTCGACAATCACGGGATTTACCTGTACAAAACCAATACGAAACGGATGACTGATCATCACTGTACATTGTGTATAAATATAAATGAAATCCACAAACCGGTTCTTTTGCAATTTCGATTGCTTTCAGGTGTATTCATAGACACTGCGTTGAAAATGGTTAGAAAACGAATAGAAAATGTTGCTGAAATCAGGGGTTATATAAAAGCCCGCTGTAAGTTGGGATTGAGTGTCAAAAGCATACATGATGAGATATGTGTTGTTTATGGGGATAAACAAATGTCATTTTCCACAGTTTATAAGTGGTTTACAAAATTCAGTCCCGGTCAGGAATCAGTCAAAGATGCCCCTTATTCAGGAAGACCCAGGTCTGCAGTTACCAAATCTAACGTTAATAAGATCAAGTCCATTATTGAGAAAGATGGGCGTTTCACTGTCAGACAGCTGGCACAAATGACAAACTTGAGTTTAGCATCTGTCCACTTCATTCTGAAGAAAATTCTTAAGCTTACGAAGATAAGTGCTCGCTGGATCCCCCATTTGCTCACCGATGAGCAGAAACGTACGAGGGTGCAAATGGCAAAGCAACTGCTTAAGAAGTACCCAAAATATCAGAAAAATGTGTTTGATAGTCTCATAACTGGTGATGAGACATGGGTCCATTTTTATGAGCCCAAGCGAAAAGTTGATAACAGGATATGGGCTCTGAAACATGCCAAAAGGCCAAGTATTGCTAAACGAACACTGACAGCAAAGAAGGTGTTATACGCCATTTTTCAGAAATTCTGGGCCACTCATGCAAATTGCTGTTCCAAAAGGTAGGGGTGTGTCTGGTAGCTTCTATAAGAATGTGGTTCTGAAAAAAATGCGAACAAAAATGAGAAAAGTACGTCCAAAAACCGGTCTCCAGCATGTCCATTTGTTACATGACAATGCTCCAGCCCACAAATCCTCAACTGTAGCACAGTTTTTGAAGTCTGAAAAGGTCAATGTATTGTCGCACCCTCCCTACAGCCCAGATCTGGCCACGTGCGATTTTTTCCTCTTTCCGAAATTGAAAAAACACCTATCTGGTAGGAGATTAGGTCCAGAAGTGCATTGGGGTCTGCAGTTCACCAGTTTCTTATGGGTGTACCCAAAGATGAGTATGAAAATTGTTTCAAAAATTGGATTAAAAGATTGAAACGATGTGTTCTGGCTAAAGGGGAATATTTCGAAGGTAGCTAGACAAATAAATTATCAACTTTTAATTAATATCTCGGAGAAAACGTGTCATTTGCAAAAGTTTTCGAACACCCCTCGTAATAGGGTCATAACCTCTTTTGATAAACTTTTTAACAAGTTTAACAAAGATAGTATGAAAGTGATCATGACCAAGAATCTTACGAAGTTTATAAATCACATCACCATAGAAGTCAGGTTGTGATAGTCCTTGTCGCAGAAGAGTCCTTAAATTACTTTTATATTTAGAAAAAAGATCAGGGTTACGATAATAAAATTTTGCAAAGGTTTTACGAAGTTTATGGTAACGGTAACCCTGATTGAGTAACCTTTTAGTGATACAAAGATTACGAATATTAAAGTCCTCATCTCGAGTACAAGCTCTAGAAAAACGAATAAGTTGAGACACATACACCCCATAAGAAGTTGCTCGGGGTCTATGAAGTGCGGATTGAGTAACAAGCGCAGAAGAACAGGAAAGCCGTGGTGGAGTGAAACACTGTCTCAATTATGGAATAATGTTTGTACCCTAGAAAGTAAATGGTTGCAGTCGTCTTCTTCGTCTGACAAGGTTTTGTGTTTGTGATGTCGTTTGCATTTATTATTACTTTTGCCTTCTTGTTTGTCAGTTTGCGTATTTGTTTCTGTGTTTTGTGGTTGACTGTCCTCCTTGAATGCTACTTTCCCCGTCCGATCTTTTTATATTTCTTTAAGTTTGACTATTGTTTAGCAAGAAAGACATTTGACAGGCAAGTTCAGCGATCAAAACGTCTATTCTGGTATAAAATGCAAAATGATATTCTTGAGGAGGTAAACATTAACCAAACCCAAGTTTGGAAGTCAATATGAAAGATTGGAGTGGGGACAAACTAAAAAACATGTTATACCAATGGAGGTCCTCTTGGATGACGGTAGCTTGTCAACGGATGTAAAGGATGTTCTTTTAAAATGAGAACGTGATTTTGATCATCTTTTAAACTTTAACTCAGATGTTAATGGTGTATTTGAGTTAAATGCCGATGGAAATAATAATGTTTTTTTGGATAGTATTATTTCATTATTAGAAGTGAAGAAAGCTATAAATAATGCTAAGAGAGGTAAAGCTGTTGGCGTTGACTTAATACCGACTGATCTGTTAAAAAACGATACATCTGTATTCTATCTGCATGCCTTATTTAATGTCTGCTTTGAAACCGGTACACTTCCTACAATTTGGGGTAAAAGTATTATTAATCCTTTTCCAAGGACAAGCTCCCCCGATCCAAGTGACCCCCTATCTTACAGGGGAATAACATTAGCTTCGTCTATGTATAAACGTTATAGTTCAGTGTTGAATAATAGACTTTCTATACGGTCTGAAGTTGATAATAAAATTGTCGATTAGCAAAACGGTTTTAGAAAAAATCGCAGCACAGTAAATCATATTGCCTCATTAACAAATATTATAGAAACTAGAAAAAAGGTAAAGTTATCAACATTTTGTTCTTTTATAGATTTTCGTAAAGCATATGATTTTATCAACAGAGAAAAACGTTGGAAGAGACTTCAAGATAGTGGCGTTTCTAGTAAAATGTTGATAGCAGTTAAGTCTTTATATTCGTCTGTATCATCATGTGTAAGAGTGAACACTTTTTCAACCGATTGGTTCAACGTTAATGCTGGTTTAAGGCTGTCCGCTGTATTTTATATTTTTAACTTGTTTATTAATGATTTGGCATTAAAAATCAAATCACTGGGGAAAGTATAGAACTTGATGACGGTGAAAAGGTGTGTATATTATTATACGCTGATGATATTGTCCTAATTGCCGATAGTGAGCACGATCTTCAACTTATGTTACATGAACTTCATAACTAGTGTGATAGTAATAGAATGTCTATAAATGATAATAAAAGTAATGTTGTTCACTTTAGGCCAAATTTTGTCCAAAGGACAAATTGTATTTTTATGTGTGGACCTAATACTGTTGATACCATTGACCGATATGTTTATCTTGGTCTAACTCTGACTGAATATTTGGATTATTCCATTACAGCTAAACTCGTTTCTCAAAGTGCTAGTAGAGCTTTAGGTTTGCTTATAGCTAGATATAAAAGAATGGGTGGTATGCCCTATGATGTTTATACAAAACTATATGATTCTCTTGGCTGGCCTGTTATTTCATATGGAGCTTCTATATAGGGAAATAAATCATTATCTTGTATAAATGCTATACAACATAGAGCCATGAGGTTTTACCTAGGTGATATGGGTTGGATACCTCCTTGTATTAGACAATGAAATTTGTTTGTAACCATTGGAGTCGTAATGTAAATCTTAACAATACAAGGATAAATAAACGTATTTTTGTTTGGGCTTATTATAAAGCTAACCGAAATTGTAAAAATTGGTTCCACTCTGTTGTTGATAAGTTTAAAAGTATTGGCTTAGATGTATACACGAATATAATTTTTTCCTTTCCAAAGTTAAAATGTATTGAAGATGTTACAACGGCTCTAATGGATTTATATGTAATAGATTGGAAGAATAGTATAAACAGAGTATCAGGAGTAAGTGGAGTAGGTAGAAACAAGAACATACAGGTTATTTAAATCAGAATATGAAGTTGAATCATATTGCAAACTTATATTACCTTTACAGCACAGAGCTGCATTTGCAAAGTTTAGGTTTAGGTGTGGTGTGGCACCGATATGAAACTATTGCAGAAAATGAGCGTTTTTGTCCATTTTGTATTCACAAAGTTGAGGACGAGATGCATGCTGTTTTAGAATGTGCTATGTATGGTGATATTAGAAAACTCTTATTTGATAAAGCATTGTCTGTATATCCAAATTTTATAGATGTAAACGAAACAGACAAAATGTTATTTTTATTTTCCAATAAAGATATGATACGCGTGAGTGTCAAAACCTGTTGTAATATTCTCGAAAAAGCGAAACTCTGTTTTATATTCTTAATTATGTGTTATTTATTTATTTATTTTTTGCTTGTAATATGCTGGTAAGCATGTTCTTTTTTTAAAGTTAATTTCATCATATGTTTTGCTCTAAATAAGGCAATCATTATTAGATAAGGAATAAAGTTTTATAACGACGTTGAGAAGTCGGTGCTAATCAGTACACGCCAGATCTGATCTGGGTTGTTATCTGATTTTTTATGCTATTTTTGATGGTTTCAGTAGCCGTTGCGATTCTCTAACTCACATATTAATATTTCTATTTTAAGTACTTTTTAGACAACATGTCAAGATTAACACCGGCCGCTCAATTATTACTATGTACACATGTGTGTGATAATAATATTCTTAGAAAATGATTTGATAAATTAAAGCAGTGATAAATGTGTATGTATTGACTGCTGGACCTACTGCTGTGGCTTTTTGTGAGTCTTATGACACGACTGTCGTAGTCGGTTCAAAATCAATTGCTCAATATTTTAACATTGTGAACAGTCATATGTTTATAGATATTGTATAGTCTCTTGTAATTCTAAAAAGAATGGCACAGTTGTATTTTATGAATTGTTGTATTGTAGATAATAGTGTTCTGTGATGAGACTTAAATAAACTATTAAGCTACATATGCTTCACAAACACATGTGAAAATTAGGCTGGTATCGTGTGCATGTCTGCATGCCTGAATAATACTGCATAGACTTACCGCGTTACAGAAACTTGCAAGAATTAGTACATACATACATACATATGCTTCACAAATTTCGCAAACACGTGTGAGAATTAGGCTGGAATCCTGTACATGTTTGCATGCCTGAATAATACTGTGTATATATGACATATATATATACCGCGTTACAGAAACTGCAAGATTAAGTCCATTACATAGGCGTCATTGTGGAATGCGAACAACTGGAAGACAAAGCCTAAAAACTGGAAGAGTTTGAGAAGTTTTAAATTAGTTATATCAAATATTATGTACATACATCTCCAAGAGCCTGTATTGTTATGTGTAATATTAAAGGGAAGTGATGATTTATTGTTGCTGATGTTATATAACATTAGCCTTGTGAGACTGGAAGAAAGATGAGTTTAAAGTACATACGTACATGTACAAATGTACCTACCTTTGTGATCTCAGGCCTATGTAGAAGTGAGCATAATGTGTAATGAAGGAATGGTGTTTTAAGACAATGGGAATAAGTGACAAAGGGAAAACGGATTTATTTATTGCTTTAAGACTTTCAGTGTTATTGTTATGGAAAAGTTTAAAACAATTTTGGAGGAAAACCCCTGTCAAAAGTTACCTGATGGCAACAGATTACACTTCACGTCCCCCTCCTCCATCCCCGCCCATGCATAACAATAATGAATAGCATTTACCATAATGTTCATTTCCAGCTTTGCATTTTTGTACAATTACACTATATTTTACATCAATTGTTCAAACGTATTAATCCTCCTCCTCCCCTTTCTTCTCCACCTCCCCTCCTCCAGCCCCTAACATGAGCTCATATGAACGTTTGTACCGACCGCACAGATGATGTGGCGTGTGGTGGGCATACTGTGGGAGAATACTGGGTGACTAGGAGAAAACCACATGTATGATTTGATGACCATCTTACCATCTCGCATACTCCCCAGTCCGGGATTCAACATTGATGAAAAGCGATTGTGCTGTGCTCTGAGCTAACCAGACAACCAGCGAACTGTCCAACCACCTATATAACCGAACAATCAATAACCGGCCAACCAGCTAACGGGACAGCCAGATTGATGCCCACTAACACATGAATAGTTAATTTTACAGCCAAACACTTTTGATAAGACAATCCGTGTTTTTGGGAAAGAAACAAATGTGAAAATCAATATTAACCAATAATACTCAATATTAGTCTTACTAATTTGAGAAACAACTATCCGGAGGTCTTGATTTAGATTTTTCGATTCACCATCAGTGTAAAATATTTAAGCAACACAATTCCTATTTTCTCTGATTGGTTTAATTAACATCACATGACCACCGATGGAACACAGTTCAGACTTCCGTGAAGTTTATTGTAATGTGATATCTACTTTTGACACTATTTTCTTGTTCATGCAGGCATTCAGCTTTAGAGCCACAGACATCTGCTTCGTGTGGGTTCGCTCCCTGACGGAGGCATGCCTGATAGGAAACATCAACCTTCCTCTCATCTCCCTCTGAGGTTGCTGTCACAATATAACCTAGTAAGATGAATTCGACCACAGGAATCTGCTTCCTGTGGGTACGCTTCCTGGCGGATAGGAAACATCAACCTTCCTCTCATCTCCCTCTGAGGTTGCTGTTTTAATATAACCTAGTAAGATGTTTTACTGGACATACAATCCCATTTTATTATGCCCCCGAAGGGTGGCATATAGTAGTCGCACTTTCCACCCGTCCGTCTGTTCGTTCATCCATACAATCGTGTCCGGTTAATAACTCTGACAATAATGTACGGATTTTCAAATAACTTGGGACAATTGCGCATCGCAACAAGACAATGTGTCGCGAACAAAATCCAGGTCCGTGGTGCCAAGGTCAAGGTCACACTTAGAGGTCAAAGGTCAAAACGAACTGCTTTTGTGTCCGTTTAATATCTCCGACATTCATGGACAGATTTTCAAATAACTTGGCACAAGTGCTCACCAGAACAAGACGACGTGTCACACACAAAAATCAGGCCCGTGGCTCTGGCATTCATTGGACGGATTTTCAAATAAATTGGCACAAGTGCTCACCACAACAAGACCACGTGTTACGCACAAAATTCAGGTCCATGGCTCCAAGGTCAAGGTCACACTTAGAGGTCAAAGTCAAATCGTGTCCGGTCAATAACTCTGGCACTCATTGGACGGATTTTCAAATAACTTGGCACAAGTGCTCACCACAAGACGACGTGTCGCGCACAAAATCAAGGCCCGTGGCTCTATGGTCAAGGTCACACTTAGAGGTCAAAAGTCAAATTATGTTTCGGTCAATAACTCTGGTATTCCTCGACGGTTTTCAAATAACTTGGCACAAGTGCTCACCACTACAAGACTATGTGTTGCGCACAAATCCAGGCCAGGTCTGTGGCTCCAAGGTCAATGTCACACTTAGAGGTCAAATGTCAAATCGTTTCCGGTCAGTAACTCTGGCATTCCTAGACGGATTTTCTAATAACTTGGCGCAAGTTTTCACCACAACAAGACGACATGTCACACATAAAATCCAGGTCCGTGGTTCCAAGGTCAATGTCACACTTAGATGTCAAAGGTCAAATCGTGTCTGGTGAATAACTGGCATTCCTGGACGGATTTTAAAATAAATTGGCACAAGTGCTCACCACAAGACGACATGTCGTGCACAAAATGCAGGTCCGTGGCTCCAAGGTCAAGGTCACACTTAGAGGTCAAATCGTGTCCGGTCAATAACTCTGGCATTCATGGACGGATTTTCAAATAACTTGGAACAAGTGCTCACCACAATAAGACCATGTGTAGCGCACAAAATTCAGGTCTGCGGCCCCAAGGTCAAGGTCACACTTAAAGGTCAAAGGTCAAATCGTGTCCGGTCAATAACTGTTGCATTCCTGGACGGATTTTCAAATAACTTGGCACAAGTGCTCACCACAACCAGATGATGTGTCGCGCACAAAATCCAGGTCCGTGGCTCCAAGTTCAAGGTCACACTTAGAGGTCAAGGGTTATTTCGGGGGGAATTTGTCACTTACAGTGACATTCTTGTATTCATACTAACTTACACGGACGTGACAAGTGATAGCTGTGCATTATGTTCATATGATCAGTGATGTTTTAATATTGGATTTTTCATTCTTGTTAACATTTTAATTTAGTAAGAGAACTGAAATAAGCTCTTATTCTTTATAATATAATAATTTGGTCTATACATTATTCTATAGGGCCAACTGTAAAAATAAATTTGTTTGCTGTTTGCTGTTTCTCGATCCAGGACTTTTTTAAGTGGTTAGGTGATTTTTTTTGTTGCTGAATATAGTAAAAACCTTAAAAAAAGAAAGAAAAATATACTAAAGATAGTAAAAAAAAATGTTATTAACAAATTGCTACAAAAAGTTTTCGGTATGGCAAGTAGGAAACGGCAAACAAACCAACATTTTTTATGGCAGACCCGGCACTCTGTACGCGGTTATATGGCCCACTATGTAGGGTTCTATGGCCCACTATGTTGGGTTCTATGGCCCACTACGCGGTTCTATGGCCCACTATATGCGGTTCTATGGTCCTCTATATCCGCGGTTTTATGGCTCACTATACGCAGTTCTATGGCCAACTATACGTGGTTCTATGGCCCACTATACGCGATGCTATGGCCCACTATACGCGGGTCTATGACCCACTATATACGGGTCTGGCCCACTATACGTGGTTATATGGCGGACTATACGCGGTTTTAAGACCCACTATACGCAGTTCTAAGACCCACTAAACGCGGTTTATGGCCCACTATACGCGGGTATATGGCCAACTATTCGCGGTTCTGTGGCTCACTATACCAGATTCTATGGTAGTTCTGATCAGACCCACTGTGCCGTTATTCTTGGTAATAAAAGTAAAACAGTAATAAACAATATAATAATTGTGGACTTTTTATTCGGTCTCTTCGGTTTCATTGACCATATACCGACATTGTCAAAAGTGTGTAATTTGTATATAGTATATATATTAGATGTATTACGGTGATTATTTTCATTTTCATGCAAATTTGTTTAATTGCCATCAATAGAATGTAAGGTATTTTGGGGAGTAAAATCTTACATGGTTTATTAAAGTATTCAATGCTTATTGGTTATTGGGGAGGTTTTAAAATTCCTATTAATACCGTTGAGACGTCCTTTTAAACGTCATATGCAAAATAACAATGCAATGGATGCGATGCTGCGTTCCAAAAACACACTTAATTCCAGGAAGCTGCATATTTTTCTCATTTGTTGTTGAGAGATAGGCATAGCATGTAAGTTGTGAAAATGTGTTTGTCACGACTAATTATGTATCATGATACATAAAAACCCATTTCAGATAAGAAATAATATATTTCCAGCGTGTTTATATTGTGCAAGATCAAACCTGGTGTTTGGGACTTGAAACACATCGAACCCACGGGCTTATGGCCCTTGGTCCCACCCACCAAATATTGATCTGGGATAATATAAATCCGCTAGAAATTTTATTTCTTAATATATACTTGAGTTTGAAATTACTATTGTTTGCATGAAAACTACAAGAACATGATATAAAGTGATAACTGAAAATCAATCATAAATGTTGAATGAGTGTTTTTAGTATTGATTATTTATAGATAAATCGCTCTTGTTAACAATTAAGAATTTATATTACTAATAAGTGATCTAAAATAAACTTTTATTCCTGATAATAAGTGTTGCATACTATTTAAATATTTGATTCGGTTCGTTTGTGGTTCTACTGGCCTTTAGTAGAAGCAGGGACTACTATATACCAATATATATTTACATGTATATAGATTACCCTGGTAGAAGCAATATTGACCACAGACTTCACATATAATGTCAAAGGATCAACCTGATCAAAAATCTATAAGTGACAAAATTCCTGTGCTGCAATGGCAATCAAATGACCACTGGTGGAATATGTTTTGGGCCTCTGCGAGGTACGCGGAAAATGATGTCTATAAAGTTTTACTATATTAGAGTGAATTTTACAAGAGTGAATTTTACAAGTAGTCGCATTGTCTGTAACTCAGACAATAATGGACGGATTTTCAAATAACTTCGCACAATTGCTCACCACAAGACGACGTGTCGCGCACAAAATCCAGGTCCGTGGCTCCAAGGTCAAGGTCACACTTAGAGGTCAAATGTCAAAATCCGTTCGTCTGTACAATCGTGTCCGCTTCATAACTCTGACAATAATAGACGGATTTTCAAATAACTTCGCACAATTGCTCACCACAACAAGACGACGTGTCGCGCATAAAATCCAGGTCCGCGGTTTCAAGGTCACACTTAGAAGTCAAAGGTTGTCCGTTCGTCTGTACAATCGTGTCCGCTTCATAAATCTGACAATAATGGACGGATTTTCAAATAACTTCGCACAATTGCTCACCACAAGACGACGTGTCGCGCACAAAATCCAGGTCCGTGGCTCCAAGGTCAAGGTCACACTTAGAGGTCAAATGTCAAAATCCGTTCGTCTGTACAATCGTGTTCGCTTCATAACTCTGACAATAATAGACGGATTTTCAAATAACTTCGCACAATTGCTCACCACAACAAGACGATGTGTCGCGCACAAAATCCAGGTCCTCGGTTTTAAGGTCACACTTAGAGGTCAAAGGTTGTCCGTTCGTCTGTACAATCGTGTCCGCTTCATAAATCTGACAATAATGGACGGATTTTCAAATAACTTCGCACAATTGCTCACCACAACTAGACAACGTGTCGCGCACAAAACCCAGGTACGTGGCTCCAAGGTCAAGGTCACATGCGGAAGTCAAATGTCAAAACAAAGTGCTTTCGTGTCCGATTAATAACTCCGACATTCATGGACAGATTTTCAAATAACTTGGCACAATTTCTCAACACAAATAGACGAAGTGTCCCGCACTAAACCCAGGTCCGTGGGTCCCAAGGTCAAGGTCACACTTAGAGGTCAAAGGTCAAAACAAAGTGCTTTCGTGTCCGGTTAATAACTCTGACATTCATGGACAGATTTTCAAATAACTTGGCACAGTTGCTCACCACAACTAAACGACGTGCCATGCACAAAATCCAGGTCCATGGCTCCAAGGTCAAGGTCACATTTAGAGGTCAAAGGTCAAATTGTGTCCAGTCAATAACTCTGGCATTCCTAGACGGATATTCAAATAACTTGGCACAAGTGCTCAGCACAACCAGACAAGATGTCGCGCACAAAATCCAGGTCCTGGCTCCAAGGTCAAGGTCACTCTTAGAAGTCAAAGGTCAAATCATGTCGGGTCAATAACTCTGGCATTTCCTGAGGGATTTTGAATTAACTTGGCACAAGTGCTCACCACAACAACATAATGTGTCGCGCACAAAATCCAGTTCCGTGGCTCCAAGGTCAAGGTCACACATAGGTCAAAGGTCAAATTGTGTCCGGTCAATAACTCTGGCATTCCTGGACGGATTTTCAAATTACTTGTTTTAATTGTACTCACCACAATAAGACGAAGTGTCGAGCACAAATCCAGGTCTGTGGCCCCAAGGTCAAAGTCACACTTAGAGGTCAAAGGTCAAATTGTGTCAGATAATAACTCTGGCATTCCTGGACGGATTTTCAAATAACTTGTTTTAATTATTATTTTTTTATTTTTTCATTATTTTTTTTTTCATTTCATTTTTTTTGTGATTTTTTTATTTTTTTTTTAAATTGATTTTAAATATATCTGTTGGTTTCATATTGCTCCAAGGTCAAGGTCACACTTACAGGTCACTTCGGGGGCTTTTGTCACTTACTGTGACATTTCTTGTTGGATTTGTTGTTTTTCTAATTACATATATGTATTTCAATAAAGTGTGCTCTGATTGTACTTGATTTAATATATACACTGACGGTCAATGAAAACACATGATTAACTCCATATGTTTATGTTGTTGGATTATTCGCAAACAATTTGGAATAAAACTGCTGATCCCATTTTTTTTCCGTGGGAATCAAAGGTGTGGTGAAGTTAGAACCTATTTAGCGAAAAAAGAGAATTATTGTGCACAACGTCTTTGACGTCCGACATGGTCGATGGCTTTGTATATGTATTATATGTCAGTTATATTAAAGGATTGAACCTGGACACTGTTATACATAAACACGCTATGTTTGATATTGGTGCCGTGACCAGGATACGAACCTGGGTTGTCTATAAGTGACACAGTTCCTGTGCTCCAATGGCAATCAAATGATCATTGACGGAATATGTTCCGGGCCGCTGCGAGGTACCCGGAAAATTATGTCATCAAAGGTTACTATATTAGAGTGAAATTACGGGCGTGAGTGTGTGTTGTTATTTGTCTATTTAATAATCAATGTATTTCAATAAAGTGATCTGAGAGATCTAAAGTGTACACTTGGTTTACTATATATATTGACGGGCAGTGAAAACGCACCATTAAGGATTATGTCCCCTTTTGTATAAAGCCAATGGGATGGCTTGGAACTCAAATAATCTTAATTTTTTTTAAATGAGTTTTTCAGTTTAATATGTTTACACATTTATCTAGGCAGTGCTACCCTTAAATTATAAATACCTACTTGATAAATATGTTTGTATTTATCATTCAAGAATAGCACTGTCTAGATAAAAGTGTAAACATATTAAACTGCAATTTACCTGTAAAATTTTCAGAATTATTTGAGTTCTAATTCGTTTCTTTTGTTAATGCACTTTCAATGGGATTCACAAAAGGGGACATAATTCTTAACTCCATATGTTTATGCTGTTGGATTATTCACAAACCATTTGGAATAAAACTGCTGAACCCTTTTTTTTCAAAGTATTAAATCTTGATACCTAACTTGTCTTACATGTTTATTGGTAGGCTTTTATGACAAGCAGTTATGCAGTTATTTAACTTTGTTTACTATGGATTATCATAAAAAGAAGAAATGTTCCACTAAATTTCAAGCTGCATTAATCTGCCTCGGAATGAATTCCAATTGATTTCACTGGCCTTTTTATTGTTCGACTTCTGACAGTATTATGCAATGAATGTTTCCGAGAAAATGATCTCGTTGTGCGATGCAACAGAAGGGTCCAGAAAATGCACGTTGATTTCATAACAACAATGTGTAATGCACTAAATCCAAGTATGCACATATTTTTGTTTTTTAATGTCGACTCATTTTATGATATTTTGTCCAAAATGCCTCTCAATCAAGTTCTAACTTTTAAAAGATTTTTTTATGGTGCGTTTTCATTGTCCGTGAGTATACAATAACATAGTCTCTATAATGCAAGCACACTCAAGCAGACTGCGAGTGCTAGCAAGCGCCTGGACATAGACAGCACCGGATGTCAATCTTAGACATGATGTCATGTTGACCGCAACATCAAAGTGCACATTTCATTACATGCAATAAAACTTTACAATGTGATGCACGTCCTTTTGAAACATGCAATTAACTTCTTCTATTTTCAGTTTCTGATAGTTTAATACAATCTGTATTATAAATAAAAGAATGTTTAAAAATTAATTTATAGCATAAATCGGGATCCGCTGATGTTGAGAAAAATATATTGCACAACTTTGTTCTTAAAGTCACAACACTTTTGAATATTTGGTGTGCTTCCCATAAAAAACTGGCAAATTTGGTTTGGCGGGAATCTAAGGCACGATGATGTAACCAATATGGAATCCTGCGTATTACAGTCGAGTAATGCTGCGAAGCAGTGTACGATATGTTGCGAATGTTAAGAAACTTTACTCCAGACCACCTGATACCTCTAATTCAGATCTCGGCCAACAAGTCCTCGGCCAACATTACTATTACACACTTTGATTTTAAGATGTGTTTCAATAACAATTTCAGGGCAGATAGGTCGAGTTAAAAGAGGCAGTGTCTGCTATTCAACTTAGAGAGAACACTAATTACCATGATGCCAGTACCTAGATACCTCCTCCCTATTGAGGCGGGGCCTGCTATTCCACTTAGAGAGAACACTAATTACCATGACGCCAGTACCTAGATACCTCCTCCCTATTGAGGCAGGGCCTGCTATTCCACTTAGAGAGAACACTAATTACCATGATGCCAGTACTTAGATACCTCTTCCTTATTGAGGCAGGGCCTGTTATTCCACTTAGAGAGAACACTAATTACCATGACTCCAGTACCTAGATACCTCCTCCCTATTGAGGCAGAGCCTGCTATTCCACTTAGAGAGAACACTAATTACCATGATGCCAGTACCTAGATACCTCCTCCCTATTGAGGCAGGGCCTGTTATTCCACTTAGAGAGAACACTAATTACCATCACTCCAGTACCTAGATACCTCCTCCCTATTGAGGCAGGGCCTGCTATTCCACTTAGAGAGAACACTAATTACCATGATGCCAGTACCTAGATACCTCCTCCCTATTGAGGCAGGGTCTGCTATTCCATTTAGAGAGAACACTAATTACCATGACTCCAGTACCTAGATACCTCCTCCCTATTGAGGCAGGGTCTGCTATTCCACTTAGAGAGAACACTAATTACCACGACGCCAGTACCTAGATACCTCCTCCCTATTGAGGCAGGGTCTGCTATTCCACTTAGAGAGAACACTTATTACCATGACTCCAGTACCTAGATACCTCCTCCCTATTGAGGCAGGGTCTGCTATTCCACTTAGAGAGAACACTAATTACCATGATGCCAGTACCTAGATACCTCCTCCCTATTGAGGCAGGGCCTGTTATTCCACTTAGAGAGAACACTAATTACCATGACGCCAGTACCTAGATACCTCCTCCCTATGGAGGCAGGGTCTGCTATTCCACTTAGAGAGAACACTAATTACCATGACGCCAGTACCTAGATACCTCCTCCCTATTGAGGCAGGGCCTGCTATTCCACTTATAGAGAACACTAATTACCATGACTCCAGTACCTAGATACCTCCTCCCTATTGAGGCATGGCCTGCTATTCCACTTATAGAGAATACTAATTACCATGACGCCAGTACCTAGATACCTCCTCCCTATTGAGGCAGAGTCTGCTATTCCACTTAGAGAGAACACTAATTACCACGACGCCAGTACCTAGATACCTCCTCCCTATTGAGGAGGGTCTGCTATTCCACTTAGAGAGAACACTAATTACCATGATGCCAGTACCTAGATACCTCCTCCCTATTGAGGCAGGGCCTGCTAATCCACCTAAAGAGAACACTAATTACCATGACTCCAGTACCTAGATACCTCCTCCCTATTGAGACAGGGCCTGCTATTCCACTTAGAGAGAACACTAATTACCATGACTCCAGTACCTAGATACCTCCTACCTATTGAAGCAGGGCCTGCTATTCCACTTAGAGAGAACACTAATTACCATGACTCCAGTACCTAGATACCTCCTCCCTATTGAGGCAGGGCCTGCTATTCCACTTAGAGAGAACAGTAATTACCATGACTCCAGTACCTAGATACCTCCCCCTATTGAGGCAGGGCCTGCTATTCCACTTCGAGAGAACACTAATTACCATGACTCCAGTACCTAGATACCTCCTCCCTATTTAGGCAGGGCCTGCTATTCCACTTAGAGAGAACACTAATTACCATGACTCCAGTACCTAGATACCTCCCCTATTGAGGCAGGGCCTGCTATTGCACTTAGAGAGAATACTAATTACCATGACGCCAGTACCTATATACCTCCTCCCTATTGAGACAGGGCCTGCTATTCCACTTCGAGAGAACACTAATTACCATGACTCCAGTACCTATATACCTCCTCCCTATTGAGACAGGGCCTGCTATTCCACTTCGAGAGAACACTAATTACCATGACTCCAGTACCTAGATACCTCCTCCCTATTGAAGCAGGGCCTGCTATTCCACTTCGAGAGAACACTAATTACCATGACTCCAGTACCTAGATACCTCCTCCCTATTGAGGCAGGGCCTGCTATTCCACTTCGAGAGAACACTAATTACCATGACTCTAGTACCTAGATACCTCCTACCTATTGAGGCAGGGCCTGCTATTCCACTTCGAGAGAACACTAATTACCATGACTCCAGTACCTAGATACCTCCTCCCTATTGAGGCAGGGCCTGCTATTCCACTTCGAGAGAACACTAATTACCATGACTCCAGTACCTAGATACCTCCTCCCTATTGAGACAGGGCCTGCTATTCCACTTCGAGAGAACACTAATTACCATGACTCCAGTACCTAGATACCTCCTCCCTATTGAAGCAGGGCCTGCTATTCCACTTCGAGAGAACACTAATTACCATGACTCCAGTACCTAGATACCTCCTCCCTATTGAGGCATGGCCTGCTATTCCACTTCGAGAGAACACTAATTACCATGACTCCAGTACCTAGATACCTCCTCCCTATTGAAGCAGGGCCTGCTATTCCACTTCGAGAGAACACTAATTACCATGACTCCAGTACCTAGATACCTCCTCCCTATTGAAGCAGGGCCTGCTATTCCACTTCGAGAGAACACTAATTACCATGACTCCAGTACCTAGATACCTCCTCCCTATTGAGGCAGGGCCTGCTATTCCACTTCGAGAGAACACTTATTACCATGACTCCAGTACCTAGATACCTCCTCCCTATTGAGGCAGGGCCTGCTATTCCACTTCGAGAGAACACTAATTACCATGACTCCAGTACCTAGATACCTCCTCCCTATTGAGGCAGGGCCTGCTATTCCACTTCGAGAGAACACTAATTACCATGACTCCAGTACCTAGATACCTCCTCCCTATTGAAGCAGGGCCTGCTATTCCACTTCGAGAGAACACTAATTACCATGACTCCAGTACCTAGATACTTCCTACCTATTGAGACAGGGCCTGCTATTCCACTTCGAGAGAACACTAATTACCATGACTCCAGTACCTAGATACCTCCTCCCTATTGAGACAGGGCCTGCTATTCCACTTCGAGAGAACACTAATTACCATGACTCCAGTACCTAGATACCTCCTCCCTATTGAAGCAGGGCCTGCTATTCCACTTCGAGAGAACACTAATTACCATGACTCCAGTACCTATATACCTCCTCCCTATTGAGACAGGGCCTGCTATTCCACTTCGAGAGAACACTAATTACCATGACTCCAGTACCTAGATACCTCCTCCCTATTGAAGCAGGGCCTGCTATTCCACTTCGAGAGAACACTAATTACCATGACTCCAGTACCTATATACCTCCTCCCTATTGAGACAGGGCCTGCTATTCCACTTCGAGAGAACACTAATTACCATGACTCCAGTACCTAGATACCTCCTCCCTATTGAGGCAGGGCCTGTTATTCCACTTCGAGAGAACACTAATTACCATGACTCCAGTACCTAGATACCTCCTCCCTATTGAGGCAGGGCCTGCTATTCCACTTCGAGAGAACACTAATTACCATGACTCCAGTACCTAGATACCTCCTCCCTATTGAAGCAGGGCCTGCTATTCCACTTCGAGAGAACACTAATTACCATGACTCCAGTACCTATATACCTCCTCCCTATTGAGACAGGGCCTGCTATTCCACTTCGAGAGAACACTAATTACCATGACTCCAGTACCTAGATACCTCCTACCTATTGAGACAGGGCCTGCTATTCCACTTCGAGAGAACACTAATTACCATGACTCCAGTACCTAGATACCTCCTCCCTATTGAGACAGGGCCTGCTATTCCACTTCGAGAGAACACTAATTACCATGACTCCAGTACCTAGATACCTCCTCCCTATTGAAGCAGGGCCTGCTATTCCACTTCGAGAGAACACTAATTACCATGACTCCAGTACCTATATACCTCCTCCCTATTGAGACAGGGCCTGCTATTCCACTTCGAGAGAACACTAATTACCATGACTCCAGTACCTAGATACCTCCTCCCTATTGAAGCAGGGCCTGCTATTCCACTTCGAGAGAACACTAATTACCATGACTCCAGTACCTATATACCTCCTCCCTATTGAGACAGGGCCTGCTATTCCACTTCGAGAGAACACTAATTACCATGACTCCAGTACCTAGATACCTCCTCCCTATTGAGGCAGGGCCTGTTATTCCACTTCGAGAGAACACTAATTACCATGACTCCAGTACCTAGATACCTCCTCCCTATTGAGGCAGGGCCTGCTATTCCACTTATAGAGAATACTAATTACCATGACGCCAGTACCTAGATACCTCCTCCCTATTAAGGCAGAGTCTGCTATTACACTTAGAGAGAACACTAATTACCACGACGCAAGTACCTAGATACCTCCTCCCTATTGAGGAGGGTCTGCTATTCTACTTAGAGAGAACACTAATTACCACGACGCCAGTACCTAGATATCTCCTCCCTATTGAGGAGGGTCTGCTATTCCACTTAGAGAGAACACTAATTACCATGATGCCAGTACCTAGATACCTCCTCCCTATTGAGGAGGGTCTGCTATTCCACTTAGAGAGAACACTAATTACCATGACGCCAGTACCTAGATACATCCTCCCTATTGAGGCAGGGCCTGCTATTCCACTTAGAGAGAACACTAATTACCATGACTCCAGTACCTAGATACCTCCTCCCTATTGAGGCAGGGTCTGCTATTCCACTTAGAGAGAACACTAATTACCATGACTCCAGTACCTAGATACCTCCTCCCTATTGAGGCAGGGCCTGCTATTCCACTTAGAGAGAACACTAATTACCATGACTCCAGTACCTAGATACCTCCTCCCTATTGAGGCAGGGCTTGCTATTCCACTTAGAGAGAACACTAATTACCATGACTCCAGTACCTAGATACCTCCTCCCTATTGAGGCAGGGCCTGCTATTCCACTTAGGACACTAATTACCATGACTCCAGTACCTAGATACCTCCTCCCTATTGAGGCAGGGCCTGCTATTCCACTTAGAGAGAACACTAATTACCATGACTCCAGTACCTAGATACCTCCTCCCTATTGAGACAGGGCCCGTTATTCCACTTAGAGAGAACACTAATTACCCTGACTCCAGTACCTAGATACCTCCTCCCTATTGAGGCAGGGCCTGCTTTTCCACTTAGAGAGAACACTAATTACCATGACTCCAGTACCTAGATACCTTCCCCCTATTGAGGCAGGGCCTGCGATTCCACTTCGAGAGAACACTAATTACCATGACTTCAGTACCTTGATACCTCCTCCCTATTGAGGCAGGGCCTGATATTCCACTTAGAGAGAACACTAATTACCCTGACTCCAGTACATAGATACCTCCTCCCTATTGAGGCAAGGCCTGCTATTTCACTTAGAGAGAACACTAATTACCATGACTCCAGTACCTAGATACCTCCTCCCTATTGAGACAGGGCCCGTTATTCCACTTAGAGAGAACACTAATTACCCTGACTCCAGTACCTAGATACCTCCTCCCTATTGAGGCAGGGCCTGCTATTCCACTTAGAGAGAACACTAATTACCATGACTCCAGTACCTAGATACCTCCCCCCTATTGAGGCAGGGTCTGCTATTCCACTTAGAGAGAACATTAATTACCATGACTCCAGTACCTAGATACCTCCTCCCTATTGAGGCAGGGCCTGCGATTCCACTTCGAGAGAACACTAATTACCATGACTCCAGTACCTTGATACCTCCTCCCTATTGAGGCAGGGCCTGCTATTCCTCTTAGAGAGAACACTAATTACCCTGACTCCAGTACCTAGATACCTCCTCCCTATTGAGGCAGGGCCTGCTATTCCACTTAGAGAGAACACTTATTACCATGACTCCAGTACCTAGATACCTCCCCCCTATTGAGGCAGGGCCTGCTATTCTACTTCGAGAGAACACTAATTACCATGACTCCAGTACCTTGATACCTCCTCCCTATTGAGGCAGGGCCTGCTATTCCAATTAGAGAGAACACTAATTACCATGACGCCAGTACCTAGATACCTCCTCCCTATTGAGACAGGGCCTGCTATTCCACTTAGAGAGAACACTAATTACCATGACTCCAGTACCTAGATACCTCCTCCCTATTGAGACAGGGCCTGCTATTCCACTTAGAGAGAACACTAATTACCATGACGCCAGTACCTAGATACCTTCTCCCTATTGAGGCAGGGTCTGCTATTCCACTTAGAGAGAACACTAATTACCATGACTCCAGTACCTTGATACCTCCTCCCTATTGAGGCAGGGCCTGCTATTCCACTTAGAGAGAACACTAATTACCATGACGCCAGTACCTAGATACCTCCTCCCTATTGAGGCAGGGCCTGTTATTCCACTTAGAGAGAACACTAATTACCATGATGCCAGTACCTAGATACCTCCTCCCTATTGAGGCAGGGCCTGCTATTCCACTTAGAGAGAACACTAATTACCATGACTCCAGTACCTAGATACCTCCCCCTATTGAGGCAAGGTCTGCTATTCCACTTAGAGAGAACACTAATTACCATGACGCCAGTACCTAGATACCTCCTCCCTATTGAGACAGGGCCCGCTATTCCACGTAGAGAGGACACGAATTACCATGACGCCAGTACCTAGATACCTCCTCCCTATTGAGGCAGGGCCTGCTATTACACTTAGAGAGAACACTAATTACCATGACGCCAGTACCTAGATACCTCCTCCCTATTGAGACAGAGCCTGCTATTCCACTTAGAGAGAACACTAATTACCATGACGCCAGTACCTAGATACCTCCTCCCTATTGAGGCAGGGCCTGTTATTCCACTTAGAGAGAACACTAATTACCATGATGACAGTACCTAGATACCTCCTCCCTATTCCACTGAGAGAACACTAATTACCATGACGCCAGTACCTAGATACCTCCTCCCTATTGTTATTGTTTGAGTATATTGACAATAGGCTTTATTTTAACACGGTTGCAGATGCTATTGTTTGTCGGAGGTATCGTGTTGGGTTGAATGGTTAATTGGATGATTGATTGACAACTGGCGTCATGTAAATTGGAAATAAACTGGTAAACAATTTGCAAATTAGTACAGAGTTAACAGTTGTATCAATTGATGTGAAGGTGTGTTTCAATAGGAATTTAAGAGCAAATAGGTCGAGTTAAAATAGCCAAGGCCTTCTGTTCCACTGTAGAGGGAACTCTAATTGGAAAATAAAATAAATAAGTAAATTTAAACCGTTTAAACAATTTGTAAATTTTCAAGTTTAATTTAAATATTTGCTTCATATAATAAAACCTAATACTATTATACTTAAAGGGACTAAAGGCATCTGTACGATGGTTATAATATTTGTTCTTAAAGGAACTGGAGGCAATCTGGAAGATGGTTATAATATTTGTACTTAAAGGACCTTGAGGCAATCTGGAAGATGGTTATAATATTTGTTCTTAAAGGAACTGGAGACAATCTGGAAGATGGTTGTAATATTTGTACTTAAAGTGACTGGAGGCAATCTGGAAGACGGTTCTGATATTTGTTCTTAAAGGAACTGGAGGCAATCTGGAAGATGGTTTATTTGTTCTTAAAGGAACTGGAGGCAATCTGGAAGATGGTTATAATATTTGTACTTAACGGGTATCGAGGCAATCTGGAAGATGGTTATAATATTTATACTTAAAGGGTCTCCAGGCACTCTGGTAGATGGTTATAATAATTTTACTTAACGTGACTGGAGCCAATCTGGAAGATGGTTATAATATTTGTTCTTAAAGGAACTGGAGGCAATCTGGAAGATGGTTATAATATTTGTACTTAAATGGTATGGAGGAAATCTGGAAGATGGTTATAATATTTGTACTTAAAGGGTCTCCATGCAATCTGAAAGATGGTTATAATATTTGTACTTAAAGGGACTGGAGGTAATCTGGAAGATGGTTATAATATGTGTACTTAAAGGGACTGAAGGCACTCTGGAAGATGGTTATAATATTTGTACTTAAAGGGTCTGGAGGCAATCTGGAAGATGGTTATAATATAATGTAAAATGTGCCGATATTTATTTTTAATGTGTTCTTAAAATACTCGTGATTGAATTGCGTAAAATGAATTATGAGTTGGTAATTCTTAATTCGATGCACCAGTTTTGGGGGTTGGTCTGGCTGGTTAAATAATTTATATTGTGTCTACAGAGTTTGGATTCTCAAAATATTTAAGTACCTGATCATCAGTAGGTTTAGCAAAGGTGTACATGTGTAGTAAAATTTGGCTGTTGCATGATAGCTACTTTAAGGGACCAGAGGCAATCTGGAACATGAATTACATGATTATACTATTTGTACTTAAAGGGACTGGAGGCAATCTTCCATGGAAGTAGCTATCCCGCCAACAGCAACCAAATTTAACCAGCCAGGCCAAACCCCAAAACTGCAGTGTCAATTAAGATGTACCAACTCATAATTCATTTTACTCATATTCAATGATGGGTATTTTAAGAACCCATGAATAAACCTATACGTTTAAGCTGCACATATACATTAGTATATGTCCTGAACACCTGGATAGAGCTTTCGTAAATAGTTTTGTAATGTTATTTTGCCATTATTTGAAGGGTTAGGTTTTTTAAGGTGACAGGAGGCAATCTGAAAGACATCTGTACTTAAAGAGACTGTGGGCAATAGGAAATATGTTTGTTATTAAAGGAACTGGAGGCAATCTGGAAGATGTTAATAATGTTTGTACTTAAATGGGTAAGAGGCAATCTGAAAGATATTTGTACTTAAAAGGAACTGGATGCAATCTGGAAGATGGTTATAATATTTGCTCTTAAAGGGACTGGAGGCAATCTGGAAGATGGTTATAATATTTGCACTTAATGGGACAGGAGGCAATCTGGAAGACAGTTATAATATTTGTACTTAAAGGGACTGGAGGCAATCTGAAAGATGTTTTGTATTTAAAGGGACTGGAAGATGGTTATAATAGTTGTACTTAAAGGGACCGGAGGAATTATGGAAGATGGTTATAATATTTGTTATTAAAGGGACAGGAGGCAATTTGAAGATGGTTATAATATTTGTACTTAGACACTGGAGGCAATATGGAAGATGGTTATAATATTTCTACTTAAAGGGACTGGAGGCAATCTGAAAGATGTTTGTTTTTAAAGGGAATTAATCTGGAAGATGGTTATAATAGTTGTACTTCAAGCGACCGGAGGCAATATGGAAGATGGTTATAATATTTGTACTTAATAAGACTGAAGGCACTATGGAAGATGGTTATAATATGTGTACTTAAAGGGTCTGGATGCAATCTGAAAGATGTTTGTACTTAAAGGGACTGGAAGTTATCTGGAAGATGGTTATAACAGTTGTACTTAAAGGTACCGGGGGCAATATGGAACGTGGTTATAATATTTGTACTTAATGGGACTGAAGGCACTATGAAATATGGTTATAATATTTGTACTTAAAGGGACTGCAGGCAATCTGAAAGATGGTTATAATATTTGTACGCAAAGGGACTGGAGGCAATCTGGAAGATGGTTATAATAGTTGTACTTAAAGGGAGCGGAGGCAATATGGAAGGTGGTTATAATATTTGTACTTAAAGGGACTGGAAGTAATCTGGAAGATGGTTATAATAGTTGTACTTAAAGGGAGCGGAGGCAATATGGAAGGTGGTTATAATATTTGTACTTAATGGGACTGGAGGCAATCTGGAAGATGGTTATAACAGTTGTACTTAAAGGTACTGGGGGCAATATGGAAAGTGGTTATAATATTTGTACTTAATGGGACTGAAGGCACTATGGAATATGGTTATAATATTTGTACTTAAAGGGACTGCAGGCAATCTGAAAGATGGTTATAATATTTGTACGCAAAGGGACTGGAGGCAATCTGGAAGATGGTTATAATAGTTGTACTTAAAGGGAGCGGAGGCAATATGGAAGGTGGTTATAATATTTGTACTTAAAGGGACTGGAAGTAATCTGGAAGATGGTTATAATAGTTGTACTTAAAGGGAGCGGAGGCAATATGGAAGGTGGTTATAATATTTGTACTTAATGGGACTGGAGGCAATCTGGAAGATGGTTATAATATTTGTACGCAAAGGGACTGGAGGCAATCTAGAAGATGGTTATAATATTTGTTCTTAAAGGGACTGGAGGCAATCTGGAAGATGGTTATAATATTTGTACTTAATGGGACTGGAGGCAATCTGAAAGATGGTTATAATATTTGTTCTTAAAGGGACTGAAGGCAATCTGGAAGATGGTAATAATATTTGTACTTAAAGGGAGCGGAGGCAATATGGAAGGTGGTTATAATATTTGTACTTAATGGGACTGGAGGCAATCTGGAAGATGGTTGTAATATTTGTACTAAAAGGACCTTGAGGTCATTTGGAAGATGGTTATAATATTTTTACACAAACTGGAGGCAATATGAAATATGGTTATAATATTTGTACTTAGACTGGAGGCAATATGAAATATGGTAATACTATTTGTAGTTAAAGGGACTGTAGGCAATCTGAAGATGGTTATAATATTTGTACTTAAAGGAACTGGAGGCAATCTGGAAGATGGTTATAATGTTTGTACTTAAAGGAACTGGAGGCACTCTAGAAGATGGTTATAATATTTGTACTTAAAGGGACTAGAGTCAATCTGGAAGAGGGTTATAATATTTGAACTCAAAAGAACTGGAAGCAATCTGGAAGATGGTTATAATATTTGATCTTAAAGGGACTGGATGCAATCTGTCGATGGTTATAATTTGTGTACTTAAAGGGACTGGATGCAATTATATACCTCCTTGTATCTTTTACACAGACTCTCATATAGAATTATATGTATTTATCTGGATGATGTACGTGTATTTGTCTATAGTGCCGGCGGTCTGGTGTATGACATGTACTTCTATACTTTCTTGTATCTTTTACACAGACCCTCGTATAGTATTATATGTATTCATCTTTATGCTATTCATGTATTTTCGTCGGCGGATTGGTGTTACAACTCCATTTTGGGGCCAGTGACGGCTGATAACTAGATAGGTGTTGTTTAAAAAGAAACACAGAAGTAATAAATGTCCTTTATTTTTTGCAGATCACACAAATTGTATTATTAGCAATTCGGTTTATCAAATTATGGGAACGACATTCATTGTTAAATCTAGTATATAACAAATTAAATCAAATTATATATTATATGTCAAGATTGTTACAAAAGAGGGCCAAAGTGGCACTGAATCGTTCACCTGATGATCTTCGCAAAGATGAAACAAGAGGCCCAAGAGGGCCTGTGGATGCTCTACTGGCTCAAGATAAAGTTTATGTATAAGGGGCCAAAAATCATTCAACCAGAACATGGCAATGATAAGTGCAACTAGGTTTAGTACTGATCATTCTCGCCAAGATTCGCTGAAATCTGGCAAAGAGTTCAAAAGAGACTAATCTGGACAAAGTTTGTGTATTAAAACATTTAAAGGGTCACAACTCTGCCAAAAATCATTCAACCGAAATATGGTGATGATATGCACAACTAGGCTTGATACTGATCATCCTTGTCAAGTTTCGTTTATATCCAGCCAGGGGTTCAGGAGAACTAGCCCGGAAAAAATTGTGGTATCAAATTTTTTTAAAGGACCATAACTCTGCCAAATATCTGTAAACCTGGAACGTGACGACGACATGCACAAATAGGCTTGGTGCTGATCATCCCTGCAAAGTTTCATTGAAATCTGGCGAGGGGTTCAGGAGAAGTAGATCAAACAAAGTTTGTGTATTAAAACCTTTAAAGGGCCATAATTCTGCCAAAAAAATCATTCATGACAACTGGAATACGGCAATGACTTGCACAACTAGACATGGAATTGATCATCCCTAAAAAACTTCATTTAAATCTGGCCAGGGGTTCAAGAGAACTAGTCAGAACACAGTTTGTGTATTAAAACCTTTAAAGGGCTATAACTCCGCCTTAATCATTCAACTGGAACAAATGAAGGCCCTTTCGTCTTAATGAGGCCAAGATATAGCATATTTCAGAAAATCAAGGGCCATGACTCCGATGTAAATGGTCCAATCTGGATGGTTTTCAAACTTGTCCAAGCTTTCATTGATATTAACAATCTGGTAAAGTTTCTTAAAGCTGTACAATCCCTATTTTAACTGGTAATAACTCATGAATATGAATGAGTCACGTGTGAAGTAGTTTCAAATCGACGAACACCCCAAAAGTCGGTATATAAGGAGAAATCGATACGTAAAATTTCACATTTTTATTTAGCCTCCGTACAGGTAACATCGATAAATATACGGCTCCAGAATATATGTGATAAAAAAATAGTTGCCCGGAACAGGATTTGAACCACAGTTTTGCACTTGTAAGATTTGAAAGATGTACGCTGAACCTCTAGACCACTGCTATTTATTGGTATTTTGTAGCATTTTTAACACTAAATAGGCATTACGTAATAACAAGTGCGCGCACACAAACTCATCACGCGCTAAATAACAAGTCGATAAATGGTTGATTTGAGACGAAGTATTAGTTTCATATTGATAAGATACAGTATTACACCAGGCAATGTTAATTTACACGTGCGACAATATGGACTGCATATTTATTGATCCATCTTTAGTTGCATTCAAATATGTTAAGTTATTTTGCCTCATAATATATGTAGTTAGTATACTATTTTCTCAAGTAGAGTTGTAGTTCAGTGGATAGAGCACAGGACTTGAAATCAGAAGGTCGTGTGTTCGTGCCCCGAAAGAAGCTAACTTTTTTTTTTCGGTAAAAATTACTGTTACCTGTGTATAGGTACGATGTGCACTGGTCGATGTATATACAGTAAATGATTTCATGCGCTATATTTGCTCGCTTAAATACTCCATTTCGACATGAGCTGGTGAACATGAAGTTACAAATAAAGACACGCCTACAAAGAAGAAATCGATTGATATAGGGCGTCTGTATCTTTAAAGATCGAATGAAAGATAAAGGCACTATCGTCTTAACGAGTCAAAATATAGCATTTTTAACTAAATCAAGGGCCATAACTCCACTGTTAATGGTCCGATCTAGCTGGTTTTCGAACTTGTCCGCGCTTTCATTTATATAAACAATATGGTAAAGTTTGGTAAAGATTGGATGAAAGATGAAGGCCCTATCGTCTTAATGAGGCAAAATATAGCATTTTTAACTAAATCAAGGGCATCAACTCCGCTGTTAATGATCCGTTCTAACTGGTTTTTGAACTTGTCCGAGCTTTCATTGATATTAACAATTTGTGCAAGTTTGCTAAAGATCAAATAATAAATGAAGGTGCTAGAGTGTTCACAAGGCTTAATATGGCATTTTTCAGCAAAACAAGGGCCATAACTCCGGTGAAATTATTTCGATCTTTCCGGTTTTCGAATTTGTCGGAGCTTTTATTGATATAAAGACACTGGCAAAGTTAAGTAAAGGTCCGATTAATATTGAAGGCCCTAGAGTGTTCACAAGGCAGAAAATAGCATTTTTCAGAAAAAACAAGGGCCATAACTCCGGTGTTACTGATCCGATTTAGCTGGTTTTCGAACTTATTTGAGCTTTCATTGATATTAACAATCTGTGCAAGTTTGGTAAAGATCAAATAATAAATGAATGTGCTAGAATGTTCACCAGGCAGAAAATGGCTTTTTCAGAAAAAACAAGGGCCATAACTCTGGTGTTACTGACCCAATTTGGCTTATTTTCGAACTTGTCCAAGCTATTATTAGTATTAACAATCTGTGCAAGTTTGGTAACGATCAATTAATAAATGAATGTGTTAGAGCGTTCACAAGGCAGAAAATAGCAATTTTCAGAAAAAACAAGGGCCATAACTCCGGAGTTACTGATTTGATTTGGCTGGTTTTCGAACTTGTCCGAGCTTTTATTGATATTAACAATCTGTGCAAGTTTGGTAAAGATCAAATAATAAATGAAGGTGCTAGAGTGTTCACAAGGCTTAATATGGCATTTTTCAGCAAAACAAGAGCCATTAACTCCGTTGAAATTTATCCGATCCGGCTGGTTTTCGAACTTGTCCGAGCTTTCATTGATATAAAGACACTGGTAAAGTTTCGTAAAGATTCGATTAATAATGAAGGCCCTAGAGTGTTCACAAGGCAAAAGTTAACAGACGGACGACCAACGGACGGACGGACGACGGACAACTCGCCATCCCATAAGCTCTGCTGGCCTTCGGCCAGTAGAGCTAAAAAATGGCAAACAAGCTTAGCCTTATAATTTGTCATAATTTCATAACAGAATTAGATCACTCGCAACAAATGCAAATATGTAGAAAAACGAACATGACGGCAAGAGTTTTTAACAATCAAGATTGCCATGTGTCACTTTAAAGTGTCCCGACCCAGTAAGTGTCTATATGTTTATAGGGTGGGGACCTCAACTGTTTCCAAGCTATGACCCAAGGGTCGCGACGGACCAACAAGTGTATATATGTTTATAGGGTGGGGACCTCAACTGTTTCCAAGCTATGACCCAGGAGCTATGTCCCAAGGGGTGGAGATTTACCAACAAGTGGATATATGGTGATAGGGGTGGGAATTTCAACTGTTTCCAAGCCATGACCCAGGGGCTACGTCCCAAGGGGTGGGAATGGACCAACAAGTGTATATATGGTTATAGGGTGGGGATTTCAACTGTTTCCAGCTTTTGGTCCAGAGGTTGGGATTGACCCAAGGCCCAATGATGTTCATGCCCATTAAGAGTATATATAGCTATCATTTAAAGATTTCAACAGTTCCAAGTGACCCATGGGCCATATTCCCAGGGGTGGGGACGGACCCCAGGACCGATGCTGTTTGGATGGTTGTATCCTTCTGTTCATGCCCAGTGTATAACTATTATATCAGTTTTATATCAGGTTTCAAGAGAAGAAAATATGTTAAGGGTTTTCTCTATATAGTCTATGTAAAACATGTTGACCCCTTGGGTGAGGCCAGATTTGACCCCAGGGTCACCATTTGTACAAACTTGGTCGAGGACCTTAAGCTGATACTACATGTAATATATGAGAGCTCTGTGCCTTGTGGTTTTAGGGAAGAAGTTTTTCCCTGTGTAAGTGTATGCAAAATCTCTATAAACGAACCTTGGATTCAATAGGAGCAGTCATTATTGACCCTCAGGGGACTTCATTTGAACAAACCTGATCGACAAGGGTTTGGCGATCAATAATAAAGAAAAACTATCGTAATCTGTTTAATGGTTCTTGAGAAGAAGCTTTTTTTAATGTTTCGACCTTTCAAGACAAAAGCTGCCATCGCAGATGTGGCGTTGATCTAATTTTAAATTTGAAAAATATTGACCTAAGAATCATCCATGTGAAGTTAAGTCAAAATTAACCAAGCGGTTTCTGAGAAAAAGGTGTTTAAGCAAAAGTTAATGACGGACAGACGAAGAGTGATCCCAATAGCTCAGCTGAGTCTTTGGCCCAGGTGAGCTAAAACACAATATATATACAAAGGCACACACAGCACCCAAACACTGGGTTTATTTGATCTGATTTCTAAATAATATGAAAAACACACAAAAGCAATAGGAGACTCATTAGTGGTTACTTTTAAAACCAGATACTTTTTCTATAAACACTAGTGATTGGTAAATTTGGCTTAAAATAATAAACCAGTACAATATAAATATACTGCTGTTTCAGACTTCGTTATATTGGCACTTTAAAGGGACACACAGACATATGGCAATCTGGAAGTATTAATAAAACAAATAAGATTTGTTCCTGATTTTTAAATCCTCATCATTTTGACGTTAAACCTGCTTGCATATAATTGTAAAAGTTAATACAGTTAAATTTATCAACTTTTCTACCATGTTTAAGTGTATTCTTGGTGTCATATAACCAAAACTTAGTAACAAAAAAAAAACAAGTTGCTTTTATCTATCTAAACGATTATCAATAATGATCAGTAAATACTAAAGTTATGTAGAAAACACTAATGCCACCCACAAGTTTTAAAAATATATATAAAGTTTTCTACGTGTTTCTTTAAGAATCCAGACTGTCGTGTCACTTTAAGATATCCCCACTAGGAATGCCATATCTTTTTGATGAAATTTAATATAGTGAGAATTAGATCTATTCTTTAAAGGGACTGGAGGTGATCTGGAAATGATATTGGGGTCAATCCAAATAGAAAATGAAAACACTTATTCATGTGAAATGTGCATATACATTAGGTTTAGCTGCATATCACAATCAGTTTTGTTATTGTTAATGAAAATGTTCGGTCTGGAAACCTCGATGACTCGTCTGGTTTTTGCAGTTAAATCATTACTATTAATTTAAACCCTGTTATATTACAAACAGTTGTACATATAATTCAAATAAAGTGTACTTCTAAGTCACAAGATCTTTAAATCATTATAGGAATTAATATAAATGAGTTGTACAACAAAAACTGGCCGAGTTGTCTAGTTTTCCAGACCAAACTATTATCAACAATAAATAAATCGCACCGATCATGGGCGCTAGTTTAGTGCATATGAACATTAAATATGAAACTGAAACAATTTATGATGGATCTATTTGTATTTGGATATTGACATTTATTGTTCTTCCAGATTGCCTAGTCCCTTTAATAACGTGAATGAATCATGTATACATTTATTGATGAGGCACACGCTAACAGTTGGTCAAATATTCACGACCAAAACAAGCTTAACATCTCAAACAAGAGTAAACAGTAGATTAAACTAAACATATATAGAATATACAGTATTATATGGAGTTATCTACATTATATACAGTAAAGAAAAAATATGTTCATAAAACAAGAGGCCCAAATAGGCCTGAAGCGCTCACCCGATAGCATAGTCTTGGGTATAATGGTCATATCTGAGAAACAACAAAATATGTCCACAGGTTATTTAGAAGACAATTTATCCTAAATATCTCAAAACATGTATATAACTTGCTTAATCTGGCCACTTTTGATCCCGTATATCTATATTATATAAACTTTGGACACCCTGATCATGCTATTTTGGATCTAGAGAACATCATTTGTACAACTTTGGGCCCCTAATCAGGACATGTTTAATCATATACCTCTATATAAAACTATGGACCCTCTGACCAGAACATTTACATTGCTATATACAACTCTAAAGCTAAAGCCTAATCTGGAAATAAAATTAACACAAGAACATAAACTGTACAAATCTTAGGTATAATACCCATTTCGGACGAAAATAAAAAAAGATTGAAATCGGTTCAGTTGTCCTTTAGAAGAGTTTAAACGTTTGCGCTAATTTAAATAATGGCTGGCATTTTGTATTGCCATTTTGTTGCAATGACCTAATTTATACAAATATGAAAGACATTGACCTCAAAAGTTTAGTCTTTTTTTTCTAGCAGTGTCGAAGGTAAAGTTGTTTAAAACAAAAGTTAAATTTTTTAGAGTTGTCACTTTTATACTCTATATACAAAGTTTGGATCCTGTGATGGGCTACTGTTTTACACCAGGGCGGGGCTATTGTTATACACCAGGGCGGGGCTATTGTTATACACCAGGGCGGGGCTATTGTTATACACCAGGGTGGGGCTATTGTTTTACTCCAGGGCGGGGCTTTTGTTTTACACCAGGGCGGGGCTATTGTTTTACACCAGGGCGGGGCTATTGTTTTACACCAGGGTGGGGCTATTGTTTTACACCCGGGCGGTGCTATTGTTATACACCAGGGCGGGGCTATTGTTTTACACCAGGGTGGGGCTATTGTTTTACACCAGGGCGGGGCTATTGTTTTACACCAGGGCAGGGCTATTGTTATACACCAGAGCGGGGCTATTGTTTTACACCTATTGTTTTACACCAGGGCAGGGCTATTGTTTTACACCAGGGTGGGGCTATTGTTTTACACCTATTGTTTTACACCAGGGCAGGGCTATTGTTTTACACCAGGGCGGGGCTATTGTTATACACCAGGGCGGGGCTATTGTTTTACACCTATTGTTTTACACCAGGGCAGGGCTATTGTTTTACACCAGGGCGGGGCTATTGTTATACACCAGGGCGGGGCTATTGTTTTACACCTATTGTTATACACCAGGGCGGGGCTATTATTTTACACCTATTGTTTTACACCAGGGCAGGGCTATTGTTTTACACCAGGGCGGGGCTATTGTTTTACACCAGGGCAGGGCTATTGTTTTACACCTATTGTTTTACACCAGGGCGGGGCTATTGTTTTACACCAGGGCAGGGCTATTGTTTTACACCACGGCGGGGCTATTGTTTTACACCTATTGTTTTACACCAGGGTGGGGCTATTGTTTTACACCAGGGCGGGCCTATTGTTTTACACCCGGGCGGGGCTATTGTTTTACACCACGGCGGGGCTATTGTTTTACACCTATTGTTTTACACCAGGGTGGGGCTATTGTTTTACACCAGGGCGGGCCTATTGTTTTACACCCGGGCGGGGCTATTGTTATACACCAGGGCGGGGCTATTGTTTTACACCAGGGCGGGGCTACTGTTATACACCAGGGCGGGGCTATTGTTTTACACCATGGCGGGGCTACTGTTTTACACCAGGGCGGGGCTATTGTTATACACCAGGGCGGGGCTATTGTTTTACACCATGGCGGGGCTACTGTTTTACACCAGGGCGGGGCTATTGTTATACACCAGGGCGGGGCTATTGTTTTACACCATGGCGGGGCTACTGTTTTACACCAGGGCGGGGCTATTGTTATACACCAGGGCGGGGCTATTGTTTCACACCAGGGCGGGACTATTGTTTCACACCAGGGCGGGGCAACTGTTTTACACCAGGGCGGGGCTACTGTTATACACCAGGGCGGGGCTACTGTTTTACACCAGGGCGGGGCTATTGTTTTACACCAGTATGGGGCTATTGTTATACACCAGGGCGGGGCTATTGTTTTACACCCGGGCGGGGCTATTGTTTTACACCAGGGTGGGGCTATTGTTATACAACAGGGCGGGGCTATTGTTTTACACCAGGGAGGGGCTACTGTTTTACACCAGGGCGGGGCTATTGTTATACACCAGGGCGGGGCTATTGTTTCACACCAGGGCGGGGCTATTGTTTCACACCAGGACGGGGCAACTGTTTTACACCAGGGCGGGGCTACTGTTATACACCAGGGCGGGGCTACTGTTTTACACCAGGGCGGGGCTATTGTTTTACACCAGTGCGGGGCTATTGTTATACACCAGGGTGGGGCTATTGTTTTACACCCGGGCGGGGCTATTGTTTTACACCAGGGTGGGGCTATTGTTATACAACAGGGCGCGGCTATTGTTTTACACCAGGGAGGGGCTATTGTTATACACCAGGGCGGGGATATTGTTTTACACCAGGGCGGGGCTATTGTTTCACACCAGGGCGGGGCTATTGTTTCTCACCAGGGCGGGGCAATTGTTTTACACCAGGGCGGGGCTATTGTTTAACACCTGGGCGGGGCTATTGTTATACACCAGGGCGGGGCTATTGTTTTACACCTATTGTTTTACACCAGGGTGGGGCTATTGTTTTACACCAGGGCAGGGCTATTGTTTTACACCAGGGCGGGGCTATTGTTTTACACCAGGGCGGGGCTATTGTTTTACACCAGGAAGGGGCTATTGTTTTACACCCGGGCGGTGCTATTGTTATACACCAGGGCGGGGCTATTGTTTTACACCAGGGTGGGGCTATTGTTTTACACCAGGGCAGGGCTATTGTTATACACCAGGGCGGGGCTATTGTTTTACACCAGGGCAGGGCTATTGTTTTACACCAGGGTGGGGCTATTGTTTTACACCTATTGTTTTACACCAGGGCAGGGCTATTGTTTTACACCAGGGCGGGGCTATTGTTATACACCAGGGCGGGGCTATTGTTTTACACCTATTGTTTTACACCAGGGCAGGGCTATTGTTTTACACCAGGGCGGGGCTATTGTTATACACCAGGGCGGGGCTATTGTTTTACACCTATTGTTATACACCAGGGCGGGGCTATTGATTTACACCTATTGTTTTACACCAGGGCAGGGCTATTGTTTTACACCAGGGCGGGGCTATTGTTTTACACCAGGGCAGGGCTATTGTTTTACACCTATTGTTTTACACCAGGGCGGGGCTATTGTTTTACACCAGGGCAGGGCTATTGTTATACACCACGGCGGGGCTATTGTTTTACACCTTTTGTTTTACACCAGGGTGGGGCTATTGTTTTACACCAGGGCGGGCCTATTGTTTTACACCCGGGCGGGGTTATTGTTATACACCTGGGCGGGGCTTTTGTTTTACACCAGGGCGGGGCTATTGTTTTACACCTATTGTTTTACACCAGGGTGGGGCTATTGTTTTACACCAGGGCGGGCATATTGTTTTACACCCGGGCGGGGCTATTGTTTTACACCACGGCGGGGCTATTGTTTTACACCTATTGTTTTACACCAGGGTGGGGCTATTGTTTTACACCAGGGCGGGCCTATTGTTTTACACCCGGGCGGGGCTATTGTTATACACCTGGGCGGGGCTATTGTTTTACACCAGGGCGGGGCTATTGTTTTACACCAGGGCAGGGCTATTGTTATACACCACGGCGGGGCTATTGTTTTACACCTTTTGTTTTACACCAGGGTGGGGCTATTGTTTTACACCAGGGCGGGCCTATTGTTTTACACCCGGGCGGGGTTATTGTTATACACCTGGGCGGGGCTTTTGTTTTACACCAGGGCGGGGCTATTGTTTTACACCTATTGTTTTACACCAGGGTGGGGCTATTGTTTTACACCAGGGCGGGCATATTGTTTTACACCCGGGCGGGGCTATTGTTTTACACCACGGCGGGGCTATTGTTTTACACCTATTGTTTTACACCAGGGTGGGGCTATTGTTTTACACCAGGGCGGGCCTATTGTTTTACACCCGGGCGGGGCTATTGTTATACACCTGGGCGGGGCTATTGTTTTACACCAGGGCGGGGCTACTGTTATACACCAGGGCGGGGCTACTGTTTTACACCTGGGCGGGGCTATTGTTTTACACCAGGGCGGGGCTACTGTTATACACCAGGGCGTGGCTACTGTTTTACACCATGGCGGGGCTACTGTTTTACACCAGGGCGGGGCAATTGTTTCACACCAGGGCGGGGCTATTGTTTCACACCAGGGCGGGGCTATTGTTTCACACCAGGGCGGGGCTATTGTTTCACACCAGGGCGGGGCAACTGTTTTACACCAGGGCGGGGCTACTGTTATACACCAGGGCGGGGCTACTGTTTTACACCAGGGCGGGGCTATTGTTTTACACCAGGGCGGGGCTATTGTTATACACCAGGGCGGGGCTATTGTTTTACACCAGGGCGGGGCTATTGTTATACACCAGGGCGGGGCTATTGTTTTACACCAGGGCGGGGCTAATGTTTTACACCAGTGCGGGGCTATTGTTTTACACCAGGGCGGGGCTATTGTTTTACACCAGGGTGGGGCTATTGTTATACACCAGGGATGGGCTACTGTTTTACACCAGGGCGGGGCTATTGTTATACACCAGGGCGGAGCTATTGTTTTACACCAGGGCGGGGCTATTGTTATACACCAGGGCGGGCCTATTGTTTTACACCCGGGCGGGGCTATTGTTATACACAGGACGGGGCTATTGTTTTACACCAGGGCGGGGCTATTGTTATACACCAGGGCGGGGCTATTGTTTCACACCAGGGCGGGGCTATTGTTTCACACCAGGGCGGGGCAACTGTTTTACACCAGGGCGGGGCTACTGTTATACACCAGGGCGGGGCTACTGTTTTACACCAGGGCGGGGCTATTGTTTTACACCAGGGCGGGGCTATTGTTATACACCAGGGCGGGGCTATTGTTTTACACCAGTGCGGGGCTATTGTTTTACACCAGGGCGGGGCTATTGTTATACAACAGGGCGGGGCTATTGATTTACACCAGGGAGGGGCTAATGTTTTACACCAGTGCGGGGCTATTGTTTTACACCAGGGCGGGGCTATTGTTTTACACCAGGGTGGGGCTATTGTTATACACCAGGGATGGGCTACTGTTTTACACCAGGGCGGGGCTATTGTTATACACCAGGGCGGAGCTATTGTTTTACACCAGGGCGGGGCTATTGTTATACACCAGGGCGGGCCTATTGTTTTACACCCGGGCGGGGCTATTGTTATACACAGGACGGGGCTATTGTTTTACACCAGGGCGGGGCTATTGTTATACACCAGGGCGGGGCTATTGTTTCACACCAGGGCGGGGCTATTGTTTCACACCAGGGCGGGGCAACTGTTTTACACCAGGGCGGGGCTACTGTTATACACCAGGGCGGGGCTACTGTTTTACACCAGGGCGGGGCTATTGTTTTACACCAGGGCGGGGCTATTGTTATACACCAGGGCGGGGCTATTGTTTTACACCAGGGCGGGGCTATTGTTTTACACCAGGGCGGGGCTATTGTTATACAACAGGGCGGGGCTATTGATTTACACCAGGGAGGGGCTATTGTTATACACCAGGGCGGGGCTACTGTTTTACACCATGGCGGGGCTACTGTTTTACACCAGGGCGGGGCAATTGATTCACACCAGGGCGGGGCTATTGTTTCACACCAGGGCGGGGCTATTGTTTCACACCAGGGCGGGGCAACTGTTTTACACCAGGGCGGGGCTATTGTTTTACACCAGGGCGGGGCTATTGTTTTACACCAGGGCGGGGCTATTGTTTAACACCTGGGCGGGGCTATTGTTATACACCAGGGTGGGGCTATTGTTTTACACCTATTGTTTTACACCAGGGTGGGGCTATTGTTTTACACCAGGGCAGGGCTATTGTTTTACACCAGGGTGGGGCTATTGTTATACACAGGACGGGGCTATTGTTTTACACCAGGGCGGGGCTATTGTTATACACCAGGGCGGGGCTATTGTTTTACACCAGGGCGGGGCTATTGTTTCACACCAGGGCGGGGCAACTGTTTTACACCAGGGCGGGGCTACTGTTATACACCAGGGCGGGGCTACTGTTTTACACCAGGGCGGGGCTATTGTTTTACACCAGGGCGGGGCTATTGTTATACACCAGGGCGGGGCTATTGTTTTACACCAGGGCGGGGCTATTGTTATACACCAGGGCGGGGCTATTGTTTTACACCAGGGCGGGGCTAATGTTTTACACCAGTGCGGGGCTATTGTTTTACACCAGGGCGGGGCTATTGTTTTACACCAGGGTGGGGCTACTGTTTTACACCAGGGCGGGGCTATTGTTTTACACCAGGGTGGGGCTACTGTTTTACACCAGGGCGGGGCTACTGTTATACACCAGGGCGGGGCTATTGTTATACACCAGGGCGGAGCTATTGTTTTACACCAGGGCGGGGCTATTGTTATACACCAGGGCGGAGCTATTGTTTTACACCAGGGCGGGGCTATTGTTTTACACCAGGGCGGGGCTATTGTTTTACACCAGGAAGGGGCTATTGTTTTACACCCGGGCGGTGCTATTGTTATACACCAGGGCGGGGCTATTGTTTTACACCAGGGTGGGGCTATTGTTTTACACCAGGGCAGGGCTATTGTTATACACCAGGGCGGGGCTATTGTTTTACACCAGGGCAGGGCTATTGTTTTACACCAGGGTGGGGCTATTGTTTTACACCTATTGTTTTACACCAGGGCAGGGCTATTGTTTTACACCAGGGCGGGGCTATTGTTATACACCAGGGCGGGGCTATTGTTTTACACCTATTGTTTTACACCAGGGCAGGGCTATTGTTTTACACCAGGGCGGGGCTATTGTTATACACCAGGGCGGGGCTATTGTTTTACACCTATTGTTATACACCAGGGCGGGGCTATTGATTTACACCTATTGTTTTACACCAGGGCAGGGCTATTGTTTTACACCAGGGCGGGGCTATTGTTTTACACCAGGGCAGGGCTATTGTTTTACACCTATTGTTTTACACCAGGGCGGGGCTATTGTTTTACACCAGGGCAGGGCTATTGTTATACACCACGGCGGGGCTATTGTTTTACACCTTTTGTTTTACACCAGGGTGGGGCTATTGTTTTACACCAGGGCGGGCCTATTGTTTTACACCCGGGCGGGGTTATTGTTATACACCTGGGCGGGGCTTTTGTTTTACACCAGGGCGGGGCTATTGTTTTACACCTATTGTTTTACACCAGGGTGGGGCTATTGTTTTACACCAGGGCGGGCATATTGTTTTACACCCGGGCGGGGCTATTGTTTTACACCACGGCGGGGCTATTGTTTTACACCTATTGTTTTACACCAGGGTGGGGCTATTGTTTTACACCAGGGCGGGCCTATTGTTTTACACCCGGGCGGGGCTATTGTTATACACCTGGGCGGGGCTATTGTTTTACACCAGGGCGGGGCTACTGTTATACACCAGGGCGGGGCTACTGTTTTACACCTGGGCGGGGCTATTGTTTTACACCAGGGCGGGGCTACTGTTATACACCAGGGCGTGGCTACTGTTTTACACCATGGCGGGGCTACTGTTTTACACCAGGGCGGGGCAATTGTTTCACACCAGGGCGGGGCTATTGTTTCACACCAGGGCGGGGCTATTGTTTCACACCAGGGCGGGGCTATTGTTTCACACCAGGGCGGGGCAACTGTTTTACACCAGGGCGGGGCTACTGTTATACACCAGGGCGGGGCTACTGTTTTACACCAGGGCGGGGCTATTGTTTTACACCAGGGCGGGGCTATTGTTATACACCAGGGCGGGGCTATTGTTTTACACCAGGGCGGGGCTATTGTTATACACCAGGGCGGGGCTATTGTTTTACACCAGGGCGGGGCTAATGTTTTACACCAGTGCGGGGCTATTGTTTTACACCAGGGCGGGGCTATTGTTTTACACCAGGGTGGGGCTATTGTTATACACCAGGGATGGGCTACTGTTTTACACCAGGGCGGGGCTATTGTTATACACCAGGGCGGAGCTATTGTTTTACACCAGGGCGGGGCTATTGTTATACACCAGGGCGGGCCTATTGTTTTACACCCGGGCGGGGCTATTGTTATACACAGGACGGGGCTATTGTTTTACACCAGGGCGGGGCTATTGTTATACACCAGGGCGGGGCTATTGTTTCACACCAGGGCGGGGCTATTGTTTCACACCAGGGCGGGGCAACTGTTTTACACCAGGGCGGGGCTACTGTTATACACCAGGGCGGGGCTACTGTTTTACACCAGGGCGGGGCTATTGTTTTACACCAGGGCGGGGCTATTGTTATACACCAGGGCGGGGCTATTGTTTTACACCAGTGCGGGGCTATTGTTTTACACCAGGGCGGGGCTATTGTTATACAACAGGGCGGGGCTATTGATTTACACCAGGGAGGGGCTAATGTTTTACACCAGTGCGGGGCTATTGTTTTACACCAGGGCGGGGCTATTGTTTTACACCAGGGTGGGGCTATTGTTATACACCAGGGATGGGCTACTGTTTTACACCAGGGCGGGGCTATTGTTATACACCAGGGCGGAGCTATTGTTTTACACCAGGGCGGGGCTATTGTTATACACCAGGGCGGGCCTATTGTTTTACACCCGGGCGGGGCTATTGTTATACACAGGACGGGGCTATTGTTTTACACCAGGGCGGGGCTATTGTTATACACCAGGGCGGGGCTATTGTTTCACACCAGGGCGGGGCTATTGTTTCACACCAGGGCGGGGCAACTGTTTTACACCAGGGCGGGGCTACTGTTATACACCAGGGCGGGGCTACTGTTTTACACCAGGGCGGGGCTATTGTTTTACACCAGGGCGGGGCTATTGTTATACACCAGGGCGGGGCTATTGTTTTACACCAGGGCGGGGCTATTGTTTTACACCAGGGCGGGGCTATTGTTATACAACAGGGCGGGGCTATTGATTTACACCAGGGAGGGGCTATTGTTATACACCAGGGCGGGGCTACTGTTTTACACCATGGCGGGGCTACTGTTTTACACCAGGGCGGGGCAATTGATTCACACCAGGGCGGGGCTATTGTTTCACACCAGGGCGGGGCTATTGTTTCACACCAGGGCGGGGCAACTGTTTTACACCAGGGCGGGGCTATTGTTTTACACCAGGGCGGGGCTATTGTTTTACACCAGGGCGGGGCTATTGTTTAACACCTGGGCGGGGCTATTGTTATACACCAGGGTGGGGCTATTGTTTTACACCTATTGTTTTACACCAGGGTGGGGCTATTGTTTTACACCAGGGCAGGGCTATTGTTTTACACCAGGGTGGGGCTATTGTTATACACAGGACGGGGCTATTGTTTTACACCAGGGCGGGGCTATTGTTATACACCAGGGCGGGGCTATTGTTTTACACCAGGGCGGGGCTATTGTTTCACACCAGGGCGGGGCAACTGTTTTACACCAGGGCGGGGCTACTGTTATACACCAGGGCGGGGCTACTGTTTTACACCAGGGCGGGGCTATTGTTTTACACCAGGGCGGGGCTATTGTTATACACCAGGGCGGGGCTATTGTTTTACACCAGGGCGGGGCTATTGTTATACACCAGGGCGGGGCTATTGTTTTACACCAGGCGGGGCTAATGTTTTACACCAGTGCGGGGCTATTGTTTTACACCAGGGCGGGGCTATTGTTTTACACCAGGGTGGGGCTACTGTTTTACACCAGGGCGGGGCTATTGTTTTACACCAGGGTGGGGCTACTGTTTTACACCAGGGCGGGGCTACTGTTATACACCAGGGCGGGGCTATTGTTATACACCAGGGCGGAGCTATTGTTTTACACCAGGGCGGGGCTATTGTTATACACCAGGGCGGAGCTATTGTTTTACACCAGGGCGGGGCTATTGTTATACACCAGGGCGGGCCTATTGTTTTACACCCGGGCGGGGCTATTG
Source organism: Cyrtodaria siliqua (assembly GCA_037043455.1). NCBI lineage: Eukaryota > Metazoa > Mollusca > Bivalvia > Adapedonta > Hiatellidae > Cyrtodaria > Cyrtodaria siliqua. The sequence continues at coordinate 43,483 of JAWPHD010007917.1, forward strand.
TTATACACAGGACGGGGCTATTGTTTTACACCAGGGCGGGGCTATTGTTATACACCAGGGCGGAGCTATTGTTATACACCAGGGCGGGGCTATTGTTTTACACCAGGGCGGGGCTATTGTTTTACACCAGGGCGGGGCTATTGTTTTACACCAGGGCGGGGCTATTGTTATACACCAGGGCGGGGCTATTGTTTTACACCAGGGCGGGGCTATTGTTTCACACCAGGGCGGGGCAACTGTTTTACACCAGGGCGGGGCTACTGTTATACACCAGGGCGGGGCTACTGTTTTACACCAGGGCGGGGCTATTGTTTTACACCAGGGCGGGGATATTGTTATACACCAGGGCGGGGCTATTGTTTTACACCAGTGCGGGGCTATTGTTTTACACCAGGGCTGGGCTATTGTTTCACACCCGGGCGGGGCTATTGTTTTACACCAGGGCGGGGCTATTGTTTCACACCTGGGCGGGGCTATTGTTATACAACAGGGCGGGGCTATTGTTTTACACCAGGGCGGGGCTATTGTTTTACACCAGGGCGGGGCTATTGTTTTACACCAGGGCGGGGCTATTGTTATACAACAGGGCGGGGCTATTGATTTACACCAGGGAGGGGCTATTGTTATACACCAGGGCGGGGCTATTGTTTTACACCAGGGCGGGGCTATTGTTTCACACCAGGGCGGGGCAACTGTTTTACACCAGGGCGGGGCTATTGTTTTACACCAGGGCGGGGCTATTGTTTAACACCTGGGCGGGGCTATTTTTATACACCAGGGTGGGGCTATTGTTTTACACATATTGTTTTACACCAGGGTGTGGCTATTGTTTTACACCAGGGCAGGGCTATTGTTTTACACCAGGGTGGGGCTATTGTTATACACCAGGGCGGGCCTATTGTTTTACACCCGGGCGGGGCTATTGTTATACACAGGACGGGGCTATTGTTTTACACCAGGGCGGGGCTATTGTTATACACCAGGGCGGGGCAATTGTTTTACACCAGGGCGGGGCTATTGTTTCACACCAGGGCGGGGCAACTGTTTTACACCAGGGCGGGGCTACTGTTATACACCAGGGCGGGGCTACTGTTTTACACCAGGGCGGGGCTATTGTTTTACACCAGGGCGGGGCTATTGTTTTACACCAGGGCGGGGCTATTGTTTTACACCAGGGCGGGGCTAATGTTTTACACCAGTGCGGGGCTATTGTTTTACACCAGGGCTGGGCTATTGTTATACACCAGGGCGGGGCTATTGTTTTACACCAGGGTGGGGCTATTGTTATACACCAGGGTGGGGCTACTGTTTTACACCAGGGTGGGGCTACTGTTATACACCAGGGCGGGGCTATTGTTATACACCAGGGCGGAGCTATTGTTTTACACCAGGGCGGGGCTATTGTTATACACCAGGGCGGGCCTATTGTTTTACACCCGGGCGGGGCTATTGTTATACACAGGACGGGGCTATTGTTTTACACCAGGGCGGAGCTATTGTTATACACCAGGGCGGGGCTATTGTTTTACACCATGGCGGAGCTATTGTTATACACCAGGGCGGGGCTATTGTTTTACACCAGGGCGGGGCTATTGTTTTACACCAGGGCGGGGCTATTGTTTTACACCATGGCGGGGCTATTGTTTTACACCAGGGCGGGGCTATTGTTTTACACCACGGCGGGGCAACTGTTTTACACCACGGCGGGGCCTGACCTGACCATGGCATATTCATTTGTACAACATTCATAATCTATCACACAGCAATCGTTTCTGAAAAACAACTGTCAATATCTGTTCAGCGTTCTCCAGAAGTGTTAATGTTTTGGCTATAGCTATGGTGGATATACTGAATTTCATGTTGATTTAATTTGTACAACTTTGGACGGTTGTGATCTTGGTTAATACCTTGGTAGGTGCAAAGTGATTTCTTATAATTTTCCAGGATAAATATCTACAAATATATATACAGACTTTGGTCTCAACAGGAACTTCATTTGTATAACTTCACAGTCAAGTACCTCTCTATCATTTCAAACAACCACAGTCTAGATCTGTTTAGTGGTTCCTAGGAAGATCAGTAAAGACTTGGGCTATATTTAGTGGAGGCGACCATATGGACTGTCACATTGACTTAACTTGTATATTATCGTAAGGTATTGATATGTAACAGACAATGACGGACGAGAAGCGGTTTACAATAGCTCATTTTGAGCCTTTGGTTCAGGTGAGCTAACATTAAAATAGACATCTGCTATAAAAATCATGTATTTGATAACAAACTGACATGTACAATAGTTACCTTATTTTGACATGATCATATATAAATGATGTATTTGATAACAAGCTGACATGTCAATAATTACCTTATTTTGACATGATCATATATAAATCATGTATTTGATAACAAACTGACATGTACAATAGTTACCTTATTTTGACATGATCATATATAAATGATGTATTTGATAACAAGCTGACATGTCAATAATTACCTTATTTTGACATGATCATATATAAATCATGTATTTGATAACAAACTGACATGTCAATAGTTACCTTATTTTGACATGATCATATATAAATCATGTATTGGATAACAAACTGACATGTACAACAGTTACCTTATTTTGACATGACCATATATAAATCATGTATTTGATAACAAACTGACATGTACAATAGTTACCTTATTTTGACATGATCATATATAAATCATGTATTTGATAACAAACTGACATGTACAATAGTTACCTTATTTTGACATGATCATATATAAATCATGTATTTGATAACAAACTGACATGTACAATAGTTACCTTATTTTGGCATGATCATATATAAATCATGTATTTGATAACAAACTGACATGTACAATAGTTACCTTATTTTGACATGATCATATATAAATCATGTATTTGATAACAAACTGACATGTACAATAGTTACGTTATTTTGACATGATCATATATACATCATGCATTTGATAACAAACTGACATGTACAATAGTTACCTTATTTTGACATGACCATATATAAATCATGTATTTGATAACAAACTGACATGTCAATAGTTACCTTATTTTGACATGATCATATATAAATCATGCATTTGATAACAAACTGACATGTACAATAGTTACCTTATGATCATATATAAATAATGTATTTGATAACAAACTGACATGTACAATAGGTGTAATCAACTTCTCATCTATGCATAATAAACTTAATCAGTATATAATTAATCAAATGAACAATTAATATCTAGATAAAACTACTGCTAAGGGATGTGGACGTATCATTTCATAGTCATGTGAAGTATACATAGGATCAGAACACATGTTCTACTGATAACATGTAATCCATATCTCCTACTGATCACATGTAACACGTATCTCCTTCTGATAACATGTCACACATACCTCCTACTGATAACATGTAATCCATACCTCCTACTGATCACATGTACTACATATCTCCTACTGATCACATGTAACCCATATCTCCTTCTGATAACATGTAACATATATCTCCTACTGATAACATGTAACACATATCTCATTCTGATCATATGTAACACATATCTCCTACTGGTAACATGTAACACATATCTCCTACTGATAACATGTAAGACATATCTCCTACTTATCACATGTAACACATATCTCCTTCTGATTACATGTAACACATATCTCCTACTGATCACTTGTAACCCATATCTCCTTCTGATCACATGTAACACATATTTCCTACTGATAACATGTAACATATATCTCCTACTGATAACATGTAACACATATCTCATTCTGATCACATGTAACACATATCTCCTACTGGTAACATGTAACACATATCTCCTACTGATAACATGTAAGACATATCTCCTACTTATCACATGTAACACATATCTCCTACAGCTAACATGTAACACATATCTCCTACTGATGACATGTAACACATATCTCATTCTGATCACATGTAACACATATCTCCTACTGATAACATGTAACACATATCTCCTACTGATCACATGTTACACATATCTCCTACGGATAACATGTAACACATATCTCCTACTGATCACATGTCACACATATCTCCTACTGATCACATGTAACACATATCTCCTAGTGATCACATGTCACACATATCTCCTACTGATCACAGTAATCTCCTACTGATAACATGTCCCACATAGGTCCTACTGATAAAATGCTGTTATGTACATGGCATAACATATGAAATGTCCAGATCCCTTAACAAACACTAACACTGCTGTTATGTACATGTCATAACGTATGAAATGTCCAGATCCCTTAACAAACACTAACACTGCTGTTATGTACATGTCATAACGTATGAAATGTCCAGTTCCCTTAACAAACACTAACACCATGCTGTTATGTACACGTCATAACGTATGAAATGTCCAGGTCCCTTAACAAACACAACACTGCTGTTATGAGTATATGTCATAACGTATGAAATGTCCAGGTCCCTTAACAATTGAATTGAATTGGGTTTTAAGTCGCACCAACACATGATAGGTTATATGGCGCCTAACAGGCATGAACATGCCATGCTCATCCTCCATGTACATCAAGATAAAATATGGAAAATGGGCCTAGAATCTTCTCACCCTGAACTGCAGAGTTGCTGCAAATTCTATCGTAGAAACTCCATTTACGCTGGAGTCACGTTTATTGTTTTTCTGCCACTGCTCTTTTAAAGTGAGCGAGATGGCACCTGAAACAATGCAGGGATCATGAAGAAGACCTTTAATGAACATGAACAAAAAAAGATAAAATGAACATGAATTCGGGGGAATTCTACCCCTCTGCCTACCCCTCCAAAGGGATCTGCAGTGACCCTATTCTTTGCCCCGTGACCAAACGGGGCCCCCGGGAACCACACGGGGCAGGTCCTTTAACAAACACTAACACTGCTGTTATGTACATGTCATGACGTATGAAATGTCCAGTTCCCTTAACAAACACTAACACTGCTGTTATGTACATGCCATAATGTATGAAATGGCCAGGTCTCTTAACAAACACTAACACTGCTGTTATGTACATGTCATAATGTATGAAATGGCCAGGTCCCTTAACAAACACTAACACTGCTGTTATGTACATGTCATAATGTATGAAATGGCCAGGTCCCTTAACAAACACTAACACTGCTGTTATGTATATGTCATAAACTATGAAATGTCCAGTTCCCTTAACAAACACTAACACTGCTGTTATGTACATGTCATAACATATGAAATGTCCAGGTCCCTTAACAAACACTAACATTGCTGTTATGTACATGCCATAACGTATGAAATGTCCAGGTCCCTTAACAAACACTAACAATGCTGTTATGTACATGTCATAACATATGAAATGTCCAGGTCACTTAACAAACACTAACACTGCTGTTATGTTCACGCCATAGCGTATGAAATTTCCAGGTCCCTTAACAAACACTAACATTGCTGTTATGTACATGTCATAAAGTATGAAATGTCCTGGTCCCTTAACAAACACTAACACTGCTGTTATGTACATGTCGTAATGTATGAAATGTCCATGTCCCTTTACAAACACTAACACTGCTGTTATGTACCTGTCATAATGTATGAAATGTCCAGGTCCCTTAACAAACACTAACACTGCTGTTATGTACCTGTCATAATGTATGAAATGTCCAGGTCCCTTAACAAACACTAACACTGCTGTTATGTACCTGTCATAATGTATGAAATGTCCAGGTCCCTTTACAAACACTAACACTGCTGTTATGTACATGTCGTAATGTATGAAATGTCCACGTCCCTCAACAAACACTAACACTGCTGTTATGTACATGTCGTAACGTATGAAATGTCCACGTCCCTCAACAAACACTAACACTGCTGTTATGTACATGTCATAACGTATGAAATGTCCAGGTCCCTTAACAAACACTAACACTGCTGTTATGTACTTGTCGTAATGTATGAAATGTCCAGGTCCCTTAACAAACACTAACACTGCTGTTATGTACATGTCATAACGTATGAAATGTCCAGGTCCCTTAACAAACACTAACACTGCTGTTATGTACATGTCATTACGTATGAAATGTCCAGGTCCCTTAACAAACACTAACACTGCTGTTATGTACATGTCATAATGATGAAATAACCAGTTCCCTTAACAAACACTAACACTGCTGTTATGTACATGTCATTACGTATGAAATGTCCAGGTCCCTTAACAAACACTAACACTGCTGTTATGTACATGTCATAATGTATGAAATGTTCAGGGCCCTTAACAAACACTAACACTGCTGTTATGTACATGTCATAACGTATGAAATGTCCAGGTCAGGTCCCTTAACAAATACTAACACTGATGTTATGTACATGACATAACGTATGAAATTGTCCCTTAACAAAGACTAACACTGCTGTTATATGTACATAATATACACATATTTACATATTTGTTGCAAACCTCACACAGGTTATATGTTACTGTCATAATGTTGATAACAAAAACCACACAATGTGGAATATCATAACATACTTCACAGACTCTACTGTCAGATCAATGTTTCTCCACAAGAGATGGGGGTGTAGGGAAGCATACCCTGGTGATATTTGATATATAGATGGGAATTAGACAATCAATGTGTACCCTTGTACAATACACACCCTACAAAAATTTACCGGTCAACTGAAGGACAAGTAATAATACTTGTACAACACACACCCTACAACTATTTACAGGTCAACTCAAGGTAAAGTAATAATACTTGTGCAAAATACTCTCTACCACTATTTACAGATCAACTCAAGGACAAGTAATACTACTTGTACAACATACTCCCTACAACTATTTACAGGTCATCTCAAGGTCAAGTAATAATACTTGTACAACTTACATGATACAACAATTTACAGGTCAACTCAAGGTAAAGTAATAATACTTGTACAACACACACCCTACAAATATTTAAAGGTCAACTCAAGGTCAAGTAATAACACTTGTACAACATACACCCTACAACTTCGTACAGTCAACTCAAGTTCAAGTAATAATACTTGTACAACACAAACCCTACAACAATTTACAAGTCAACTCAAGGTCAAGTAATAATACTTGTACAACTTACACCCTACACCAATTTACAGGTCAACTCAAGGTCAAGTAATACAATTTGTACAACTTACACCCTACAACAATTTACAGGTCAACTCAAGGTCAAGTAATAATACATGTACAACATACTCACCTTAACTATTTACAGGTCAACTCAAGGTCAAGTAATACTACTTGTACAACATACTCCCTACAACTATTTACAGGTCAACTCAAGGTCAAGTAATAATACTGGTACAACATATTCCCTACAACCATTTACAGGTCAACTCAAGGTCAAGTAATAATACTTGTACAACATACTCCCTACAACTATTTACAGGTCAAACTCAAGGACAAGTAATACTACTTGTACAAAATACTTTCTACCACTATTTACAGATCAACTCAAGGTCAAGTAATAATACTGGTACAACATATTCCCTACAACTATACAGGTCAACTCAAGGACAAGTAATAATACATGTACAACATAATCCCTCAAGGTCACGTAATAATACTTGTACAACATACCCCTTAACTATTTACAGGTCAACTCAGGGTCAAGTAATAATACTTGTACAACGCCATAACTATATATCCACATTAACACTGTGTACTCACATACACAAGGACTTTAAATATGCCTCACTCATTTTAATTTTAATTTTAACATGTTTTAACCACAGGCAGACGGCGCGTACCCCATCACGCCCACACCCTACCCACCCCCCCCCCCCCCCCCCTGTACTACCCCCACTCTCTACTTCCCCCTTCCCACCTGTTTCTCTAATATCCCCCTTAAATATGTTTGCAATGACATACTGTAAACTGTTCTACTTGGTTTTGAATGTAAAAAAAAAAATACATACTCCCAATATATGTTATAGAGAGCATGTTTTTTTTTGTTTTTTTTTTACATTGAAAACCAAGTAGAACAGTTTACAGTATGTAATTGAAAACATATTTAAGGAAGGTAGTAGAGAAACAGGTGGGAAGCGGGTAGTAAAGTGTGGGGGCGGGGTAGAAGAGGGGGTAGAGTGTGGGCGGGGTGGAGTACGCGCCGTCTGCCTGTGAGTTTAACAACTTTTTTCAACATCAGTTTTGAGTATAAATTATTTTATTTTTACTTCATTATCGATTATTGACAATTGATTATTGTGAAAAAAGTTTTGAATAAGTGATAAACAAGGGCTATTGAGATATAAGTTTACAAGTTGAACTTAAGAATTATTGAAATTATATACATGAGGCATGTTTAAAGTCCTGCAGCATATTAACACTGTGTTCAAATGTCAAATGTATTAACACTACGTACATCTCTAGACAAACAATATGCACCTCGAGTCATATATTAACACTATGTACAACTGTAGACAAACACTATGTACCTGAGTCATATATTAACACAATGTATACCTGTAGACAAACACTATGTACCTGAGTCATATATTAACACTATGTACAACTGTAGACAAACACTATGTACACCTGTAGACAAACACTATGTACCTGAATCATATAATAACACTATGTACACCTGTAGACAAACACTACGAACTGAGTCATATATTAACACTATGTGCACCTGTAGACAAACACTATGTACCTGAGTCATATATTAACACTATGTACAACTGTAGACAAACACTATGTACATGTGTCATATATTAACACTATGTGCACCTGTGGACAAACACTATGTACCTGAATCATATATGAACACCATGTTCACCTGTAGACAAATACTATGTACCTGAGTCATATATTAACACTAAGTACACCTATAGACAACCACTATGTACACTGTTAAGGTTGTTAACCTGGTTTGATGCGTGTTTTTATGGGACGCCGTTTTATTATTTATTCAATATTTAATGATACCCACAAATGAATAATGAATATCTTTAAATTGAATATAAGATAATGATATTTAAATGAATTATGGACATCTTAAATTGTTATGAATTATAGATATCATAAATTCTATTTAAAGATATCCATATCTGAGATAGAACTATCACTGAAGGGATTGAATACCCCGCTTGTTTATTCTAAGTCAAACAAAGGGCCATACTTCTGTGACAAATTAGGCAATCAATAATCGGTGATGTAGAGGGACATAAGGTCATCAGTTGTTATGAGTATATGACGTTTGGGAATAACACATTCAGAACTGCTAGTAATAAAAGTGTGTTACTTCTAACATGTGGCTATTACATATAAAATCTGTACACCACCGCCCTGCCCTTCGCCCCACAATGTAGGGCATTTGTTTCAGTGATGTATTTTACAGATATCCCCCCACGTACCACCCTCACACCCCACACCCCAACCACCCACCATCACACAAACCCACACCAATAAACACAGGAAGTGTTTATCCCGCTCCTCACCTTTTGTTTTTCACCTTAGTTTGGCTACTTTTGACAAAATAAAACCACCACACACACTTAAACTATCCCTCCCCACCTCACCAACACCACAACCACAAACAACAACCTACATACACATACACATACACATACACATCGACAAAACCAAAAAAAACAGAAAGGGCCAATATGCAATTGAAATGAATTATTCACAATTATTGAGTGATATTCATAATTCATTTACAGTTATACATTCATTGATGGATATCTTTAATCAAATAAAGCTTATCTTAAACTTGAATATAAGTTTTCTCAAAAATATTCATATCTTTTAATGATTTTTAGATATCCATAATTCGAATATATTCCAAATTCATTTTATAATATCAATACGATCTACGAATGTGTTATTATTAAATTGACTATAACATATCTATCAATGTGTAACTAAGATATCTATAAATATTTAATGATATCCATATATGACATTGGGATACATATAAATTAATTATAGATATACATGATTAATGACTGATATCCATATACAATATATGCCATTGGGATATATATATAAATTAGTAATTATTGATATCCATATAACATATTTGACACTGGGATATATATAAATTAATTATTGATGTCCCTGATTAATTATTGATATCTATATACCATATATGACTTGCGATATGTATAAATTAATTATTGATATCCATATACAATACATGACCTTAGGATATATATAAATTAATTATTGATATCCATATACCATATATGACATTGGGATATACATAAATTAATTATTGATATCCATATACCATATATGGCATCAGGATATATATATATTAATTATAGAATCCATATATCATATATGGCATCAATTAATTATAGATTCCATATATCATATATGGCGCTGGGATATATATAAAATAATTTTTGATATCCATGATTAATTATTGATGAGCATCACTATCTGGTGAATAAATAGTAAAACAGCGCTGCATATGTAAATATTTTGTTTTCACAACTCTCCTATCAACCAGGAACTGAGTGATGAACGCTGATACTTTCGGGGAAGCAAAACAATATGTTCCATGGTGAATTTGTGTATAGAAAACTATCTAAAGGAACTGTAACATCAAAATATACATAAATCAGATTGTACGCAATCAAACTCGGATAATAACCTTAACGCTCTCGATACTCACACAATATATCACAAATGTTTAGTACTAGACGAATGTACAAGCTTAAATCACACAATATATCACAAACGTTTAATACTATGCAAAAGTACAAGCTTAAATCACACAATATATCACAAACGTTTAATACTATGCAAAAGTACAAGCTTAAGTCACACAATATATCACAAACGTTAAATACTATGCAAAAGTACAAGCTTAAATCACACAATATATCACAAATGTTTAATACTATGCAAAAGTACAGGCTTAAGTCACACAATATATCACAAATGTTTAATACTATGCAAAAGTACAAGCTTAAATCACACAATATATCACAAATGTTTAATACTATGAAAAAGTACAAGCTTAAATCACACAATATATCACAAATGTTTAATACTATAGTATATAGTATATAGATGAGACCAGTGTGTATATGAGACCACAGTATATAGTTAAGACCACACTATACAGATGCGACCACAGCATACAGATGAGACCACATTATATAGATGCGACCACAGTATATATAGATGAGACCATAGCATATAGATAAGACCACATTATACAGATGCGACAACAGTATACAGATGAGTCCACAGTATACAGATGTGACCACAGTATATAGATGAGACCACATTATATAGATGAGACCACATTATATGGATGCGACCACAGTATACAAATTAAACCACAGTATAAAGATGTGACCACAGTATATAGATGAGATCACAGTATATAGATGTGACCACAGTATATAGATGAGACCACCGTATATAGCTGAGACCACTGTGTATCGATGAGACCACAGTATACAGATGAGTCCAAAGTATACAGATGAGGCCACATTATATAGATGAGACCACAGTATATATACGAGACCACATCATACAGATGAGACCATAGTATGTAGATGAGACCACAGTATATAGATGCAACCACAGTGCACAGATGAGAGCACAGTATATGGATGAGACCACAGTATATTAATGAGATCATAGCATGTAGATGAGACCGCATTATACAGATGCGACCACAGTATACAGATGAGACCACATTATATAGATGCGACCTCAGTATATATAGATGAGACTAAAGTATATAGATGAGACCAGTGTATAGATGAGACCACAGTATATAGATAAGACCACATTATACAGATGCGACCACCGTATACAGATGAGTCCACAGTATACAGGTGTGACCTCAGTATATAGATGAGACCTCAGTATATAGATGAGACCACATTATATAGACAAGACCACAGTATACAGATGAGACCACAGTACATAGGAGACCACAGTTTATATATGAGACCACAGTTTATAAATGAGACCATATTATATAGATGAGACAACAGTATATAGACGAGACCACAGTGTACAGATGAGATCACATTATATAGATGAGACCACAGTGTATTATTGAAACCACAGTATATAGATGAGACCACAGTATATAGATGAGACCACAGAGTATAAATTAGACCACAGAGTATAGATGAGACCGCAGTGTATATATGAGACCATGTATACTGATGAGACTACAGAATATAGATGAGACCACATTGCACAGATGGGACCACCGTATATAGACGAGACCACAGTGTACAGATAAGACCACAGTGTATAGATGAGACCAAATTATATAGATGAGACCACAGTATATAGCTGAGACCACTGTGTATCGATGATACCACAGTATACAGATGAGTCCAAAGTATACAGATGAGGCCACATTATATAGATGAGACCACAGTATACAGATGATACAAAATTATATAGATGAGGCCACAGTATATAGATGAGACCACAGTGTATAGTTGAGACCGCAGTGTATAGATGTGACCACAGTATATAGATGAGACCATGTATACAGATGAGACCTCAGTATATAGATGAGACCACATTATATAGATGAGACCACAGTGTGTAGATGAGACCAGTGTATAGCTGAGACCACAGTATATAGATGGGACCATCGTACATAGATGAGACCACAGTATACAGATGAGACCACAATGTAAAGATGATTCCACAGTGTACAGATGAGACAACAGTATTTAGATGAGACCACGGTATATAGTTGGGACCACAGTATACAGATGAGACCTCGGTATGTAGATGAGATCACAGTATATAAACTAAATGTTGTTATAATAAGAGTTATGTTGGGTATTCGATCGGATCTCCTAGCAACCTGTTCATGTTAGATCAACCATATTCATCCTGGCATGTGCCCCCTCTCTAATAAGCACCACACCCTTCTTCTTAGACTTTTAAGGCATCAACAAATAAAAACTATAAAGTTGTGTGGTTTTCGCAAGTCGAATAAGAAGAAAACGTCAATAATTTATATAACTAATAGAAAATTGTTGATGTGTTATCCTTTACTACCCAAAATACGTCTTACTATTGTGTTATCATTCAAGTGTAACAGAGTCAGTCAAAGCTTTTCTGCAGTGTGAAACTCAAAATCACCAAACCACCAGTCTAGTCCTCCGCTTCCCATATCCTTATCAACAACAAATCTCTGAGAATGCCTGACACAATTAAATGCGGTCTCATCTACTGGTACGATTGTTATGTCCTTCAGACTTATTGACACCGAATGTTGTGTATCTGGAATGCTGGCAACAAAGCTTTGGTATGATTTACTGGTCATTGTAACATTCCCCAGACAAACATATTCAATGTACATACTGTGTGGTAAAATGAGTTCTCTCTCACCAAAGTCTATAGCAGATAGATGAATCTCCTTCAACTGTTCTAGAGTTGGTATAACCTCCACAAGTGTGTCAATGTCCCGACCACCATAATTGTTGTTATGTAGTTCAAGCTTTTGAAGTTTTGGAGCATTACTAACACTATTCACGACAGATGCCACAGCACCAGGTTTGTGTGAGAATACTATAGTCAAGTTAACCAAGCTTGCTGTGTTCACCTGAACTTTTTCCACATTTGCCATATGTAAGTAAAGTGTTTCTAGTTGTGTATGTCCAGACAAGTCTAACTGGTATCTACATGCATCATGTTCACACTCTGTACACTGTATACGAATATTCAGATGTAGTTTTCTCATGTGTGTACTCTGTGACAAGAATGACATCACACATTCAAGTTGATCATGTGAAAACGCATACATGAATTCAAACAAGATAAATTTAAGGGCCACCATGTTCATGCTAGAAAAGTGTATATGTGAGAGTTTTGACATATAAGTTGGAGGAAAAGAAGGGTGTACCATCAAGCATTGCAATGTATCCTTTGAATTACACGCCAGGTCGTAGACCAAGTCGTCAGGGACAGCAGTCCAGGTTTCAGTAATGAACAGTTTCTGTAGTGAATCAACTTGTTTAAGAGCTTCAGGTAAGCGACCTAAAGGTGTGCCGTCAATGTATAAAGACCTTATGTTGCTACTGTTACTGCGAATTAAGTTTTCTAGATGCGTAGTGTCTGGTTCTTCGGAACCATGCTGACTTAACATGTTTATATCAGGCATAATAACAACATCTTCAATTCTGAGTTTTGTTTGATGGCCATTGTTTAAACTCTCCCGGACACAGCTGATCATTGTATCCGGAATGTTCCTTACATGTTGGAATCCTACATCAAAGAATTCCTCAACATCCAGTGACTTCCTGTGTTCAGTCAAACCATCACGAGAAGCCATTTCACAAATGCATTCGGACAGTTTTCCGGCAGTTTCAGGATTCATACCGCTTATAAACACAAGTACCTGTTCCATCTCTAGCATTTTTTCTACTGAGTTGCAGATGTTGGTTATTGTTCCAATTGTTTCTTCATTCATTGAAACATACAGACCTGCCAGAAATTCTTGAAACGTTGTGTGTATGAATGATAGTTTTTTTGATTCAGTATTGCAGTCTATTAATATTTTACTCTGAGACAATATTCCAATTTCACTGGAAATGTGTATCTGCAGTTTGGACATTCCGTGCATCTCTGCTGTTGAATGTTCAAAGACAAGTGATTCGTCTTTACTGTGAGTAAACAGGGTTTCAAATGAAAGTTTGGCAAGAGCGTATACAAATGGCTTTAATTCCTCACAGTTTTTGTTTCCCTTAAAGCATTTGGGAAACCGTAGTTCTGAAGACGCATAATCTTCTTTCATTTTTGTATACTCCTGATTGCCTTTTAAATTTTTGTCCTCTGCTAACTGAAAAAGAAGATTTATCATTCCACTGTATATAGAACATTTGGAGTTTCCGAAGGGTTTTCCTCCATGCCATAGGCACAACATCTGCTTCAATATCACAGGTATGCATCTTAAATCTGCTACATTACTTTCCCTCAACTTCTTTTCAAAGTCATCTGCATACTTGTTCTTGTAATACTTTCTATTAAGACTTGTTACAGCATTTTGTATAAGTTGCCTAGAGGATTTATAGTCTAGTCCTGTCAATTTGATTTGTTGGTCAATCTCAGATGTCTTCAGTCTTAGGTGTTCAAGCTTCCAAGGTCGCGTTGTTGTGATAATCGAACAGTTGCGCCTAACCGTCCTGTCTGGTATTCCTTTAGTGCAACAGCTAGATGACTCACTCTCAGTTTTAGGTGTCCACTCGTCCAGGCCATCAAGTATGATTAGGCATTGCTCTGTCTGTAATACTTTTGACAATATGCTGCTGTAAGACTCATCCAAACTTTTCAATAAGCGATCTTTTATCATTTCTTCAACATGATTGTGTGATCCATTTACATCTCGCAATGTGATATAGAACAGAAAATCAAATTTCTTCATTGTTTCCTCATTTTTTGTTATTGGCTCTGTAGGTTCAGAAATAGCTCGGCACCATGTTGCAACCAAATGTTGACATAAAGTACTTTTGCCTAAGCCAGCATCTCCTGTTATGTAGATCTTCTTGTATAATTGCGCATCTTTTTTAAAAACGTCTTCATATGATTCAATTAATTTATGTTTTGATGATTTGTTGTGTGGTTCCACTTGTCTAATGCACGGCTCAACATACAGGTCTGCTATATCTGCAGTCTCAGATGGTTTAAGGGGATTAATAGGTACTGTGAGATGGTCATCTTTGTAAAATTGGATTAGGTCTTTCTGAAATTCTGTAAAGAAGAAAAAGGAGTATCTAACTGTTAGTAAGTACACTTGACGAGAGTGGTTGGTGATTGTCAAGCTCTTCTGCGACAAGGACTATCACAAACTGACTTCTATGGTGATATGATTTACAAACTTCGTAAGATCCTTGGTCATAATCCCTTTCATACAATTTTTATTAAACTTGTTAAAAAGTTTATCAAACGAGGTTATGATACTATCATTTCGCAATGCACTGCAAGATTAGTGGTTGACCCATTTACAGTTCGCCACTAAGTTTTTCTCTTTGTTTGTGCCATGACCGGTCAGATTGTGAACCCTATAATGACGTTGGATGTTTGTCTTTAATCTTGTCTGGTCGTACCCTTTACAGTTTGGTCTCTTGTTGCTAGGGCTTCTGCCAAGTCATTGAGTACTTACTTTGTGGCTTTCCAGGTTTTTGTTTTATATTATATATACATGATCGTGTTCGTGTTTTACTTATATTGTCTATAAATGCGTTATTGTTTGATAGAGATTATAATCTGGCGGGGATATCTGTATTTACAGTGTCCCGTTTATTGGGGTGACAATAGGGTACTTATATTGCCTATTAATGCTGCCTTTTTGGTTAGAGAATTGTTCATGGCGGGGATTTCTTTATTTACACTGTCACGTTCCAAGGCGGTAGCCCTATTTTCAACCCTTTTGTGTTTGTGGTGTCTTATCTTGCCTTTTATTAGTCTTTAAAGTTGTTCTTTGTTTCTGTGCATGTTTGTGATTGACTGTCGTTCTTGAATGTTATTTTTCCTGTTTTAATAGTATAAAAGTTTTGATTACTGCTTCTGTAGAACTATTGACGTGAAATCTTTACTAACGTTTTCATTAACTTACTATTCCACGAGTGGAATTTGTATTCAGATGTTCATGAAACTGCTTGGATTTTACAGGAATCTGGATTCATCACCTAAAGACGTATGAAACAATCACATGATTTAGTCTAAAATTAACAAAGATGACTACTGGTGGTCATCATGGAATCCTGATCAACACGAAAATTTCATTTCATGCAGATTCCTTTAGTATAGGTCCTGTATCTTATTTTAAAACGATTCAATCACAACTTTTCTATTTTTAGCAATTTAAGCTGTGGTGGCCATCTTGAACCTGCTAGTATACTGGTCGGGGCCACTTTCCGTCACTTATGTAAACATAAACTAATTTTTCCAGACAAATCTATGTATCCTGACCATGTTTACTCTATTTTCTATTAGGCTCTTCCTGGAAATTTGATATCAAAGAATTTTGTTTTATATAAATTATCGAAGTGGCACGTGACCTTTTTATAAATAGATTAAAACTGAGAAATCATTTTGTTTACAAGCCCAGTTTTCGTCATGTATGTTATTGAGAGATATATTTATGTAGGTCAAGATACAGTAAACTTTTATGAATTAGAAACTTATTTGTCAAATCTATTCAACAATTTCACTGTAAACATGGTATCTTTGCATTATTACATCAGTCACCTCGATCGTTATAACATTGCGCCTGGTAACGTCAATGTAAAATGATCAACGACGACAATTTACACTGTAACGATGGATAACTCTGTGTAAATCAATAAGATACAGGTTGTACGAGTTGCTTCAATTTGGTTAAAATATATTATCACGGTATATTTTAACTGCGTCCACTGAAGTGTGATAACAGTGTGACGTCATTACAGTGTTTTTTTTATAGTTTATTATGCGGTAGTATGCGCGCGCATCCCCAACGCCATTTAAGAAAGTAAACACAATTTTCGGAGAAATCCCTTACGTTTTTGTTTCGCTTATTTACTTTTTGGTTGTTTTTTCTGTTTTCAAACTTCAGTACTAAACGTCTGTCAATAAGTGACATCGCGTACTTTGCAGTGTAAAAACAGTTATTAGATGAGAATAACGGAAACTGGCTTGGACGGAAACTGGCCCCTAACCAGTAAACATATAGACATAACCTACAAAGTTCCAACAGCTTCATGAACATCTGAATCTCGTGGAATCCTATGTTAATGAAATCTTTAGTAAATATTTCATGTCAATAGTTCTACAGAAGCAGTTATCAAAACTTTATTCTATCAACTGTAATTGCTTTCTTAGATTTTGCAGGAGTTTGCATTTTTTTTTGACCAGCATGAACTCACCTGTAATTTTCTATGAAGTTTCATAAAGATCGAACTAACGTTTTACACAAGACATGGATCAACATTATTTCCATTCATGGCTTTTTAATACAATATTTTATTTGTATAAATAATACAAAGCACCATATACGCTTAGTCACTTACAGGTGGTACATTAATATATACATGATACATAAACTACATGGCAATATAATATATAATGTAATTAGTACCATTGATTTTATATATAAAAACATACAATATTAAATAGAACAACTTATAAGCAGGTGTTTTAATAAGAAGGATAAAAATAACCTGCAAAGATAGGGTTTACAAAAGAAACAGTAGGTCAATATCCTTGAAGCTCTACTGGCAGGTTCTTATAGCTAGATCAGCATCCTGTGAAGTTTCATGAAAATCTGTCAATTAGTTTCAGAGTAGTCATTACACGTTTTTATATATAACTCTATGTAAACAAAGATGACCGCTGGCAACCATGTTTACTGAATCAAAATAATTTTCAATAAAGACCAACATCATGTCATGCTGATCATTTTAGAAAAAGTCCCATATCAATATCTCTTGTAGTTTTCAAGAAGTGGTCGTTTCAAATTTGTTTTTTAAAAATCTATTTTTAGCCGTGGCAGCCATCTTGAATTTCTGGCCGACCTGAAGTTTCATGAAAATCCGTAAGTAGTTTCAGAGGAGTAGTCGCTACAAGTTTTTACTATATAACTCTGTGTAAACAAAGAGAGCCGATGGCAGCCATGTTTAATTGAATTGAATTGAATGTTGTTTAACGGCTCATCAACACAGTACAGGTTATTTAGAGCCGCCCCAGAGAGAGGGGAAGGATACATAGGAATCCGGGAACCTGCCCTACTCTTATTATCGAATAGATTCCTATGGTTCTTTAACGTTCTCGGAGGATAGACCGATACACGGGACCGCCCGGTTTACGTCCCCATCCGACGGACGAGGCTGAGGAAAAGTGTCTTGCCCAAGAACACACCGACGGAACACAGTGGTACCACGGAGGATTGAACCCGGGGCCTCCGGTTACAAATCCGCCGCGCTACCGACTGCGCCACGCCAGCCCCCTGTTTAAACCGAACTGATTTTCGACAAGGACCAACAACATCTCATGCTGATCATTTTAGAAAACGTCCTATATCAATATCACTTATATTTTTCAAAAAGTAGTCGCTAAATTTTATTTTTTTTAAATCTATTTGTAGCTATGGCGGCCATCTTGAATGTCTGGAAGACCTAAAATGCTGCTAGGATCAACTACATGTATATCAAGATCAATATTCAAATGAAATTTCATGAAAATCCGTCTAGTAGTGTCAAAGGGGGAGTCTCTACAAGTTTTTAGTACATAACTATATGTAAACAAATATGGCCGATGGCAGCCATGTTTAATGTCGAATCACAATAATTTTCGTCATGGAACAATGTCATGTCATGCTGATTATTTTAGAAAAAGTCCCATATCAATATCACTTATAGTTTTCAAGAAGTAGTCGCTACAAACTTGTTTTTTTTAAAAATATATTTTTAGTTTTGGTGGCCATCTCGGATTTCATATCAACATGAATGTTTGCTAGAATCAACTAGACGTCATGGGCAACATTTCTGTAAAGTTTCATGAAAATCCATTCATTAGTTTCCGAGGAGTAGTCGTTAAAATAGTTTACGGACGGACAGACGGACACCGCACACGCCATAAACTCTGCTTATCTCTGATTAGTAGAGCTAAAACACAAGAGCTATCAATAAAGGTGATAAATGCCTCCGCTTGGTGACTTGTTTGACTATATGTGTGTTTCCTCATAGAAGTTCTGATTCTGTATTTTCATATAAAATAACTAAAGAGCAAATGTAATGCAAATTGTTTGAAGGTGATTAATACTCCCACATTGGTGTCCAGTCAGAACAGGTATCATTTCCCTAATATGGATGTGTGGGAATACTCTGAAGTTTGTGCTGAGCAGAATTAAATGTGGAGTCTCACATATTAAATAAGAAAAAGGAAAAGAAAATATGCAAGGATTATCTGATTATCTGTTAAATTACGCGAGAAATAATTAAAATATGTGGAGTCTTATGTAAAAGTTAGTGGAGTGTAACCTTATGAAGCCTTATAATTAGTGGAGTGTAACCTTATGAAGTCTTATAAATAGTGGAGTGTAACCTTATGATGTCATATAATTAGTGGAGTGTAACCTTATGAGGTCTTAAAATTCATAGTTTGGATTTCTATGAGGTTTTCATTATATATTTCACATCATAAAAAAAGAAAAAAACCCATATAAAACCATTATCTGTTAAATAACATGACAAATAATGAAAAACTTAGTGGAATCTGATTTAAAAATTAGTGGAGTGTAACCTTATGAAGTCTGTATAATTACGGGAATGTAACCTTTTGTGGTTTTCATAACATATTTTCACATAATATCAAAAAGGAAAAGCAAATATGCAACCATGCAACCATTGTTATATAATGCAACGGAATGCGACGAGACGGGACGAGACACAAAGTAAATTAATTTAGTAGTGTGTAACTTTATGAGGTTTTCATTATGTATTTTCACGTCATAAAAAAGAAAAAGAACATAAGCAACTATTATATGTTAAATAACAGGACAAATATTTAAAAACTTAGTGGAATCTTATGTAAAAATTAGTGGAGTGTACGAAAAACCTTATGAAGTCTGTATAATTAGTGGCATGTAACCTTAAATGGTTTTCATAATGTACTTTTATATCATACAAAAAATCAAAAGCAAATATGCAACCATGTAACTATTATCTGTTAAACGAGACGGGACACAGTGCGTCGGGACGTGATGCCAAACTGATTCCTATATATAGCTTCGAAGCGGGAATATACAAAGGAAAAATAAAGAAAAGAAAAAGACCAGCCAGTTGATTAAGAGGGAAAGGAAATAAATAGAATGTGTGTTTCCGGTATAGGCAAGACAACATTTTAGTGTATTGTTGAAAAAAGAACCTCCATTTTTACAAGTATCTTTTCACACATTTAGTTGAGTAATGAAATAGTTGTATTAATAATAATAAAATATAAACATTTGTGTTTATAATGGCATCTAAGGATCCAAATGTTATTGTCTCTTGAAAATATAATTTTTGTTGTTTTCACTTAAAAACGTATGCAAATTAGACCATAAACCATGTGAGTGCATACATTCCAAAAACAAATGATTTACTGTTTCCACATCCATAGTGCAAAAAACACACAGATATTTTAGCTTACTAAGTATATACCATTAAAGAAATATAAAGAAATCGGACAGGGAAAGTAGCATTGAAGGACGACAGTCAACCACAAAACACAGAAACAAACACGCAAACAGACAAACAAGAAGGCAAAAGTAATAATAAATGCAAACAACATCACAAACACAAAAGTCTGGACAATAGGGCTACCGCCTTGGAACGGTCTTGTTTCTTGCAACATTTTTCATGATGTCATGATATTAAAAATTGCGTACGTTGTGTAGATGGTTGATGTGAATAGTATAATATATATTTGTTTTGAGTCAAATGTTTTATCTGAGAAATGTTCTTCTCATTGGAATTGTTGTTTTACAATAACTGTTAGTCCATTTCTTATATCTTATTTTTTTATTTTGTTTTATTTATATCGTTGATCCTTTTTCAATCCAGTACAAGTTCTACCCAATAACACGACGTCAATGACCTTGAGGCTCTACCGACAGGTTCGGTTAGATAGATAGATCAGCATTCCTGTGAAGTTTCATGAAAATCTGTCAAGTAGTTTCAGAATAGTCGTTACAAGGTTTTACTATATAACTCTATGTAAACAAAGATGGCCACTAGCAGCCATGTTTAATGCCGAATCAACAAGGACCATATCAATATAACTTACAATATTCAAGAAGTAGTCGCTACAAACTTGTTTTTTAAAAATATATTTTTAGCCGTGTTGGCCATCTTGAATTTTCGGCCAACCTGAAAATTTGCTAGGAGCAACATTCCTGTGAAGTAGTTTCAGAGGAGTAGTCGCTGCAAGTTTTTACTATATAACTCTATGTAAAGAAAAGATGGTCGCCGGCAGCAATGTTTAATGTCAAATCAAATGATTTTCGACAAGGACCAACATCATGTCATGCTGATCATTTTAGAAAAAGTCCAATAACAATATCACTTATAGTTTTCAAGAAGTAGTCGCTACAAACTTGTTTTTTAAAAATCTATTTTTAGCTGTGGCTTCCATCTTGAATTTCCGACCTGTAATTTTGCTAGTATCAACTAGATATCAAGAGCAACATACTAGTGAAGTTTCATGAAAATCCGTCTGGTAGTTTCAGAGGTGTAGTCGCTAAAATATTTTACTACGTAACTATATGTAAACGCAGATGGCTGATGGCAGCCAGGTTAAATGTCGAATCAAAATGATTTTCGCCAAGGACCAACATAATGTCATGCTGATCATTTTATTAAAACTCCCATATCAATATCACTTACATTTTTCAAGAAGTCGCTACAAGCTTGTTTCTAAAAAATCTTTTTTTAGACGGGGCCGCCATCTTGAATTTTATATCAACGTGATTTTTTGCTAGAATCAACTAGACATCATGGGCAACATTTCTGTAAAGTTTCATGCAAATTCATGTAGTAGTTTCAGGAGTACCAAAACAAGTTTACGGCCAGACGGACACCGCACCACGGCGTAAATGGGATGGTCTGCCTCTACCACAAAATAATCGACCGTCATATATGACCTAAAATGTGATAAACTGACATAAAACACAATACATAACAAACAAACAACCTGTCTTTAACCTCGCTTAGTATACTTGATACAAGGGACGAGTTCATTCGAAAATGTGATTTGCAAAATTGCCAAAAAATAAAGCTTCTTTACTCTGTAATCATAATATAAATTATCCACATATTTTATGTGTTTATTAAACCAATTACTATAAAATACTGATTTATTACTGATCTTTAAATCAGAATTATTTCATATTATCGGTATGTTCATTGTCTCTGTTTTAATTTTTGAACATTTTCACCCGAGAAATAAGTATATCTTGCAAAATGTTCCTTTGGAAAAAGTGTATATATGTCATTTCCCCAGCGGCCTTTTTGCCACTGAGCGTTCCAAGATGATAGCCCTATTGTCAACCCATTTGTGATGTCACATGCCTTGATTATTAACCTTGTAATTGTTGTTTTAATATTTTGTTTGTGGTTGACTGTGTTCTGTGCTACATTTCCTGTGCAACTCATATCTACTTCGTGTAGAGATTACGTTCGAAAGTGAGTTTTCCAAAACATTTTCCAAGTTTATTCATAATAACACAAACCAGTGTTGTTAATATCTAACAAGCGCTAAATCCGACTAGCTTTTAGGGAATAAATAAACTTTTCTAGGTTAATCATCTTAATCTTGCAATAATATTATATTTTGTTATGTTTGTTGTTCCGTATAGTTAAACATTGTATATGTTGATTGTTTTAGTGTTTGTGTTGGTGGATTTGCCAGAACTGACAGTGGATTTAATTATAAGCTTTGGTAATGTAATGTCACTAATGTATTTTTTCCTAGCAATGCAAGTTTTTTATGCGACCAACCTGTTAAACAATTTTTAGTCTTCAATTTTAGGATCAAAATTATATTTTCAAGTTTTCCCTTTTATTTGTATAGAATACCAAACGGACTAACGAAACTCATAACTCGTAAATCCATCCCAGCCTCTGGCTAGTAGAGCAAAAAAAACAGTGTTTTTTATAATAACATGTTTGGTCATCTTAAAAGCACAAAGGTAATTTTAATGGTCTTTATTTTAAAAATTACTTTTCACATTACATATGTATTCATAAAACTTAGCTTTAAATAACATCTTATATAGCTTATAACCAAAACTTATTGTATGCTATAAGAACTAACAAAGAGTTCTGTCAAAAACGTGTACTTTCATCATTTTATTATACAAACAACAAATAAACACGTTAACATACGTTAATTGCATTTTGTTCCGATTGAAGCGCTTACCTTGATAGATACTTGTCAATTTGTTTTGACCCTGATCTTTGTTCGTCCCTGTCATATTTCCTGAGGTACTGGCAACGCAATCATCACCTCGCAATTCTGGAATTGAATACATTCACCTAAGGTTTACTGTGTTCAAGTCGTTTTGCGTGTTTTGTCGTTTACTGTGTTCTGTGAAAGCTGCATTTCCTGTTCGACTTTTATACTTATTTTTACTGCTTTAATGCAGAAGCATATTTAAGCGTGTATTGTAAAATGGTTCTTTTCAGTAGCAAAGAAACACATTGCTAATCTATGTAGAGATTAAGCTAGACATTTTCATCACCAGTAGATCTAAAAATATTCAATACAAGAAATCCACGAATTCACATATCTTGCCTAACGGGGGCTGGACTTAAAATAAAAAGGTCAATGATGCTTAAATGAAAGGTTGTAAACATTTTCGTAACCAAAAACAATGGAGTTTTCAGTTTGTTGAGATGACATTTAAGTGCATTTGTTTAAAAACAAAATGCCATTCTATTATAACAAGAGGCCCAAGTGGGCCTGTGGACGCTCTACTAGCTAAAATGGCTCATATAAAAGGTTGTCAACATAAAATTCCCATCAGTACTTCTTTTAAAACATTGCAAAAACAACAGGGATAGGATGGCCTTAGATCGCTCACCTGGTAATCATGGGCAATAAGTCAGCTGAGTCTAATCTGGCATGGGTATTTTTTTAATTTGTCCCACTTTCTCGGAATTAAATTTTATAACAAGAGGCCCAAGAGGGCCTGTGGACGCTCTACTGGCTAAAACAGCTCTTATAGATTTAGATAGAAATAGCTAGATATAGCTCTCTTCTCATATAGATCAAAATTGTGGCCTCTGGAGTGCCCACAAGCAAATTCCAATATTGACCTAGTGACATAGTTTTTTGATCCCATGTGACCCATTTTGAAAATTGATCAAGATATAATTCAGATAAACAATCTGAGAAAGTTTCATCAAGATCTGGTCAAAAATATGGCGTCTAGAGTGTACACAAGGTTTTTCAAGTATTTGACCTAGTGACCTAGTTGTTGACCCATGGGACCCATTTTCAAACTTGGCCAAGATATAATTAAGACAAACATTCTGACAAAGTTGCATCAAGCTCGGGTCAAAAATCTGGCCTCTAGAGTGTACACAAGGTTTTTCCAATATTTGACCTAGTGACCTAGTTTTTAACTTCATGTGACCCATTTCCGAACTTGATCAAAATATAATTAAGATAAACAATTTGACAAAGTTTCATCAAGATTGGGTAACAAATATGACCTCTAGAGTGTACACAAGTTTTTTCAAGTATTTGACCTAGTGACCTAGTTTTTGAACCCACATGACCCATTTTTGAACTTGGCCGAGATTTCATTCAGACAAACATTCTGACAAAGTTTCATGATGATTGCATCAGAAATGTGGCCTCTAGAGTGTACACAAGCAAAAGTTAACGGACGGACGGATGACCTAGTTTTGACCCCATGTGACCCATTTTCGAACTTGACCAAAATATAATTAAGACAACATTTCGACAAAGTTTCATCAAGATCGGGTCAGAAATATGGCCTCTAGAGTGTACACAAGGTTTTTCAAGTATTTGACCTAGTGACCTAGTTTTCGACCCTGTGTGACCCATTTTCGAACTTTAGCAAGCTAAAATTGAGACAAATATTCTTACAAAATTGCATCAAGATCGTGTCAAAAACATGGCCTCTAGAGTGTACACACGGTTTTTCCAAAGTTTGACCTAGTGACCTAGTTTTTAACACCACGTGACCCATTATTGAACTTGACCAAGATATAATTAAGACAAACATTTTGACAAAGTTTCATCAATATTGGGTCAGAAATACGGCTTCTAGAGTGTACACAAGGTTTTTCAAGTATTTGACCTAGTGACCTAGTTTTTAACCCCATGTGACCCATTTTCAAACTTGACTAAGATATAATTAAGACAAATATATTCTGACAAAGTTGCATCTAGCTCGGGTCAAAAATATGGCCTCTAGAGTGTACACAAGGTTTTTCCAATATTTGACCTAGTGACCTAGTTTTTAACTTCATGTGACCCATTTCCAAACTTGATCAAGATATAATTAAGATAAACAATTTGACAAAGTTTCATCAAGATTGGGTAACAAATATGACCTCTAGAGTGTACACAATTTTTTTTCAAGTATTTGACCTAGTGACCTAGTTTTTGACCCCACATGACCCATTTTTGAACATTTTTTCCAAGGCGGTAGCCCTATTGTCAACCCTTTTTGTGTTTGTGATGTCGTTTGCATTTATTATTGCTTTTGCCTTCTTGTTTGTCTGTTTGCGTCTTTGTTTCTGTGTTTTGTGGTTTACTGTCCTCCTTGAATGCTACTTTCCCTGTCCGATCTTTTTATATTTCTTTTGACCGAGATTTCGTTGAGACAAACATTCTGACAAAGTTTCATGATGATTGCATCAGAAATGTGGCCTCTAGAGTGTACACAGCAAAAGTTAACGGACGGACGACGGACGACGGACGACGGACAACACACCATCCCATAAGCTCTGCTGGCCCTTGGCCAGTAGAGCTAAAAATGGGTACCAGTTTATACTAGATAACTCTATGTAAACAAAGATAGCCGCTGACAGCCATGCTTAACATCGAATCGAAACGATTTTCGACAAGGATCAACATCATGTCATGCTGATCATTTTAGAAAAAAGTCCCATATCAATATCATGTATAGTTTTCAAGAAGTAGTCGCTACAAACTTTTTTTTGAAAATCTATTTTTAGCCGTGGTGGCCATCTTGAATTTCCAGCCGACCTGAAGTTTTGCTAGGATCAATTAGACATCAAGAGCAACATTCGTCTGAAGTTTCATGAAAATTCGTCAAGTAGTTTCAGAGGAGTAGTCTCTACAAGTTTTCATTATATAACTCTATGTAAACAAAGATGGCCGCTTTACGAGGAGTAACGCCCAAAAGAAATTTAAAATAAAAATGTCAAAGTGCCATAAATCCGTCATAAATCAGCAAACTGGAACAAAAGCAAGATATGCAAAACTAGACATCTTACCAATGCTTCCTGCCAAGTTTCGTCAAAAAAAACAAGGCGTTTAGGAGGAGTAGCGCCGACAAGAAAATTTAAAAGTAAAAATGTCAAAGGGCCGTAACTGCATCAAAAATCAACGAACCGGAAAAAACGCAATAGGCACAATTAGAAATCATAGCAATGCTTCCTGTTAACACTGCGTTTACAGCAAAAAAATATTTAAATTTAAAAAATCAATGAAAAAAACAACAACAAGAGGCCCAAGACGGCCTGTGACGCTCTACAGGAAAACATGGCTCTTATAACATCAATGAAGCGAGCAATTGCCATTTACGTTTTTTTTGAAAGTTTCTGGCAAAAAACAGCTTTTTAAGGGCCATAACTAAAGAATCTGGTAAAGTTTGGAAAAGATCAGATGAAAAATGAATGCCCTACCGTATTAACGAGGCAAAATATAGCATTTTTCCTTAAATCAAGAGCCATAACTCCTTTTTTACTGGTCCAACTGGTCCAACATAGAGCTAAAATAATAATGAAAAAAAAAAAAAAAAAAATGTAAAAAGAAAAAAAAAATCAAATAAACAAGACATTAAAAAAAAAAAATATATAATAAAACAAGGATTTCATAAAATCTGGTTAAGTTTGGCAAAGATCAGATGCAAAATAAGGGCCATATCATATGGCAAGGCAAATTATAGCATTTTTAACAAAATCAAGGGCCATAACTCCGCTGTTACTAGTCCGATCTGGATGGTTTTCAAACTTGACCGAGCTTTCATTGACATTAACAATCTGATAAAGTTTGGTAAATATAGGATGAAAAATGAAGGCCCTATCGTCTTAACAAGGGAACATTTAGCATATTGAAACTAAATCAAGGGCCATAACGCCGCTGTTACTGGTCCGATATAAATGGTTTTCAAACATGTCTGAGCTTTTATTAATATTAACAATCTGATAGAATTTGGTAAAGATCGGATGAACAATGAAGCCCCTATCGTCTTAACGAGGCAAAATATAGCAATATAGCATTTTTAACTAAATCAAGGGCCATAACTCCGCTGTTACTGGTCCGATATGGCTGGTTTTCAAACTTGTCCGAGCGTTCATTGACATTAACAACCTGTTAAAGTTTGGTAAAGATCGGATGAATAAAGAAGGCCCTTCCATATTAACGACGGAAGACGGACGACGGACGGACTGACGATGGACAACTCGGCATCCCATAAGCTCTGCTGGCCGAAAAAAAAAGAAAGAAAAGAAGATAAATCCATCAAATAACAAGAGGTCAATGACCTTGAAGCTCTACTGATAGGTTTTTGATAGCTAGATCAGCATTCATGTGAAGTTTCATGAAAATCCGTCAAGTAGTTTCAGAGGAGTAGTCGCTACAAGTTTTCATTATATAACTCTATGTAAACAAAGATGGCCGCAGGTGGCCATGTTTAACGTCGCATCAAAATAATTTTCGACAAGGATCAACAACATTCCATACTAATCATTTTAGAAAAAGTCCCATATCAATATCACTTAAAGTTTTCAAGAAGTACTCGCTGCAAACTTGTTTTTTGAAAATCTATTTTTAGCTGTGGCTGGTTTTCGAACTTGGCGGCCATCCTGAAATTCTGACCAACATGGAATGTTACTAGGATAATTTAGACATCAAGAGCAAAATTCCTGTGAAGTTTCATGGAAATCCGTCGAGTAGTTTTAGAGGAGTAGTCGCTACACGTTTTTATGTAAACAAAGATGGCCGCTGGCGGCCGTGTTTAACGTCGAATCAAAACGATATTCGACAAGGACCAACATCATGTCATGCTGATCATATCAATATCACTTAGAGTTTTGAAGAAGTAGTCGCTACAAACTTGTTTTTTAAAAAATTATTTTTAGATTTGGCGGCCATCTTGGATTTCACATCAACATTGCTAAGATCAACTAGACTTCATGGGCAACATTTCTGTAAAGTTTCATGAAAATCCATTCAAATTTTACGGAAGGACAGACAGACGGACGGACGACGGACACCGCACCACGGCATAAGCTCTGATGATCTCTAATCAGTAGAGCTAAAAAACGAGTTTCGAGTGAGGTGGGGGAGAGGCGTGGGGTGGGGGTGGTGGTGGGGGTGGGGAAGGGGGCAACATATATGTGTAAGAAGCTATGTGTAACAATTGACAAAAACAACACAGAAATATGTAAACAAAAAAACACCAACATATTCAGTTTCGAATGGTGGCGGGGGTAGGGGGGGATGGGCTGGGGGAGGGGAGGGGGCAACATATATGTGTAAGAAGCTATGACTAAGAATTGACAAAAACAACACAGAAATATGTAAAAAAAAAAAAAATCAGTTTCGAGTGGGGGTGGGGTGGGTGGAGAGGGTGGGTGTGGTGGGGAGGGGGCAACATATATGTGTAGAGGCTATGTGGAAGAATTGACTAAAACAACACAGAAATATGTATAAAAAACAAGAGGTCAATGACCTTGAACTCTACTAATAGGTTTTTGATAGCTAGATCAGCATTCCTGTGAAGTTTTATAAAAATCCGTCAAGTAGTTTCAGAGGAGTAGTTGCTACAAGTTTGCATTATATAACTCTATGTAAACAAATATGGTCGCTGGTGGCCATGTTTAACGTCGCATCGAAATAATTTTCGGCAAGGATCAACATCATTCCATACTGATAATTTTAGAAAAAGTCCCATATCAATATCACTTATAGTTTTCAAGAAGTACTCGCTACAAACTTGTTTTTTGAAAATCTATTTTTAGCTGTGGTGGCCATCTTGAATTTACGACCAACCTGAAATGTTACTAGGATCATTTAGAGACCAACATACCGGTGAAGTCTCATAGAAATCCGTCGAGTAGTTTCAGAGGAGTAGTCACTACAATTTTTACTAAATAACTCGTATGTAAACAAAGATGGCAACTGGCAGCCATGTTTAACGTCGAATCAAA
The DNA here is from genome assembly GCA_037043455.1 of Cyrtodaria siliqua. NCBI lineage: Eukaryota > Metazoa > Mollusca > Bivalvia > Adapedonta > Hiatellidae > Cyrtodaria > Cyrtodaria siliqua. The sequence goes on from JAWPHD010007917.1 coordinate 73,456, forward strand.
ACGATTTTCGACAAGGACCAACATCATGTCATGTTGATCATGTTTTTCCGGTCAATAACTCTGGCATTCATGGACGGATTTTCAAATAACTTGGCACAAGTGCTCACCACAACAAGACGATGTGTCGCGCACAAAATTAAGGTCCAAGGTTAAGGTCACACTTAGAGGTCAAAGGTCAAATTGTGTCGGGTCAATAACTTTTGCGTGCCTTGACGGATTTTCAAATAGCTAATATTTAACGGGTGTGGATGTCCTGATTTTGTCACTATTGCGCAGAAGGCATATTTCCATATAAAGTGGTGACACTTTGAACTTTGACCTACTGACCCCAGAATCAATAGGGTTCCTCCTCTCAATAAAAGCAATTTACCTTTGAAGTCTCATCGCATAGAATATGTATTTCCATATTAGGTCAAGGCGATATCAAACTCTGACCTACTGACCCCTTGAAAAATAGAGTTCTTCCTCTCATCAAAACCAATGTAATTTATGGTTTTGAATATATCGCTGAAAATTCATTTTGTAGTTATCATGTGGAAGTTTACGGCTGTACCGACCCATTCCATAATATGTTCCACTTTTCAAACAGGCATATACCGGTACATGTGATAATGAGAATGTAGTATGGTAACAAGATGTTCGTATCATTACGTGGTCCGAGTATTAACTTTCATACCCCATCCAACCCCTGCTTCAAGAAGCGAAGACCGGGTTGGCTGGGGTATGAAATAAAACCTTAATTTTGGCTTAAACATTTTGCACATTGTAAAATTAAATCATTTAATAGGTAATTTCATACAGGTTATCGCGTTAAAACGTTTTTTATTGTCAAAATATCCATTATAAAATCCTGCTAATATCGGCTTTCCCATCGCTTAATGGAATTAATTTGGGACCACGTAATGTTTGAGCCATATCTCTATTTGCTGAGACCAATCTCTTTATTTTCTGTGTTATTGGGTATGGTTATTACCACATACGATATAAAGATATTACCGTTACAGTTGACCTTGTGTCCGCCCTGTACCCAGTGTTTTTTCTGACACTCGCGACTACAGTAGTGCGTCACGTGACACTTGGAACATCGCTTCAATCTTCCGTCCTTTGGAACCTTGTTACACTGACAACATACCTCGTCTGAAAACATGAATCTCAATGTGTTATTTTGTAATGGACATAATCATATCGGGGCGCTAGTTTCAGCCAAAGGTTATTTTTTTTACTTTAAAGATAAAATTTAAAAGTACCTAAATAAAATGTATATCAATGAAACAGATATTTTTAGTGGTAAATAAAAATACATTACCAAAATCAGTTGAGAAATAAAAAAAGAGACTTAAGACGGCCTGTGGACATTCTACTGGCTAACATGGCTCTTATAACATCAATGAAGCAAGTGACTGCCATTTACGTTTTTTTGAAAGTTTCGGGCAAAAAACAGCTTTTTAACTAAATCCAGGGCCATAACTAAAGAATCTGGTAAAGTTTGGTAAAGATCAGATGAAAAATGAAGGCCCTTCCATATTAACGACGCAAAATATAGCATTTTTAACTAAATCAAGAGCCATAACTCCTCTGTTACTGGTCCGACTGGTCCAACATAGAGCTAAAAAGAAATAATAATAAAAAAAAATTAATAAAACAAATAAAAATATATATATAATCAAAGGACTTAACGTCCTGAGAGTCGCCAAGATTGAACAGTTTGTCTTCTTGGTGAGGTTAAAGGTTATGTTAAATTTTACAGGTGTGGCGTATTAAAATGAAATATTGATGCTTAGAATATGAGATTTTTTTTTGGTACTGAAAAATGCTTGGGACGGAATTATTTTTTGCAACCGCGTCGGTTTTGGTTTTCGAGTGTATGTCAGTGCTCACAGGCAATTATTTTAAGAGACAGGCCCATGTCTTGTTGCTTCTGAAAATGGACAGGCCCTCATTTAAAATGGACAGGTCCTATTTTAAAATGGAAAGGTCCAATATTTTTTCTTATTGGAAATTAGTCTTTATTCGCTTTTATACCACACATTTGTTACATATGTAGTAATCAAACTCAGAACCTCCTGACTATATTTTTCTTTTTGCTACACTTTATGCTCCTAGTCGGTGGACGTATTTACTACTTTGTTTCAAAGAAGTTAGAATAGAATTTTACATAGTAATTTATAACCGATGCAAAGGAGAGTACTAGCACTTGTTGCCAAACGATAATAATCAGAGCCAACTTGGTGAAACTGGAGCCAAGTTTTTAATCAGGTTTTATTAGACTATCAGGGTCTCCTGTGGCTATATTTTCCTTTCTGTCACCACTTTCTACAAGTTAAAGAATTAGGAGCATAACTAGAAAGCATTTAAAATTAGGATTCCAGAACTCCTTACACCTTAAATAATGAATAGAAATATACTTTATATCTGTATCTATACATATATATTTTTTTTCCACCAACATGTATTTGAAAAGGACAGTTTTTCTTATTTGATTATGTAAAAACAACAACAACAAATATCTGTAATTATGTACCATCCGAACTACTATGACACCGCTGTTTTCACAAACATTCAACCGAAATACCATCAATTACGAACTTTTGTCATGCATTAATGTGTTTTGAATGCCAACAATGGTATTTTATAGCAAAGAGGAAAGAAAACACAACCCTAATAGCAGGATAATGTAGTTTTATGTCAATAATTGTCGATCTCAAAGTTGTGACAAAATGACTGCAAAGATTGCCGTGTGTCCCTTTAAACCATTTGATTTGTTTACCTTTGTAGTAGAGAACTGAGCACTCTTGACAAAGTCTTTTCATCAACTTGTGTATTTATTCGTAGCAGATGCCATACTATTTCTCAAAGTACTAGACACAATAACTACAATATTTACGGACATTTAGTTCCCAATTTGTTATCTGGGTCACACATGTCATGAGCTATTGATCCATTCATGAAATATATATATGCGTGTATTATTGCGCATAGTATTTCAGTTCTTTTTTCAAAAAAGACACGTATATACTGTATACAATGACAATTATTCACAATCAGTAGTTATATTATTCGGTATATATAACGTTCTTGTCAAGCACATTATGAAATTAAGTTATACTTGAGGCCGTTAAAGCAACTACATTTTCGAAGTGCGTAAAGCTTCCAATCCCATTTTTAGGTGTATTATTGCGCATAATATTTCGGTAAACCTACAAAAAGACACGTTTATACTGTATACAATTACAATTATTTCATTATTTCACAATCAGTAGTTATATTACTCGGTATACATAACGTTCATGTCAGTCACCTTATCAAATTAAGTTGTATTTGAGGCAGTTCAAGGGGACTACATTGCCGAAAGCGGTAAAGCCCCTCACCTATTTTAAAAACTCCCTATTCAGAAATTGCACTATATACATATTTACACGATTCCAAAGAGCCAGCCATGCTGACGCATGGCAACTCAAAAGAGAAAGTCATAAAATCTGGTCAAGTTTGGCAAAGATCAGATGCAAAATGAAGGCCCTATTGTATGACGAGGCAAATTATAGCATTTTTTAACAAAATCAAGGGTCATAACTCCGCTGTTACTGGTCCGATCTGGCTGTTTTTCAAACTTGACCGAGCTTTCATTGACAATCTGAAAAAGTTTGGTAAAGATCGGATGAAAAATGAAAGCCCTATCGCCTTAACGAATCAAAATATAACATTTTGAACTAAATCAAGGGCCATAACTCCGCTGTTACTGGTCCGATATAAATGGTTTTCTCCGAGCTTTCATTAATATTAACAATCTAATAAAGTTTGGTAAAGATAGGATGAAAAATGAATGCCCTTGGCCAGTAGAGCTAAACATCTTCAGCTCCAAAAAATAGGTCAAGGTCATAGATGAAATCCATGCGTCCAAAAAGATGCACTACCCAAGACACAACTATGTCAAAATAGAATATGTTTTCTTCCAACGATTAAGCTATAAATTAGGTTTAAAACATCGAGTGCATAATTATAGCTCATGAGAAAATGATGTAAATGTAACAATGAAAGTTATCTGCCCTTTGCTTGGATGGTGAAGGTCACATCCACATCTACTTTGTCATATGCTCTGTCATGTTGTAATTACAACTATAAGCAAAGTTTGAAAGGTCTTAGTACATACAGTTTGTGAAAAAGTGACCTAAACGCCAAAGTTGAAGGTAAAAATTATAAAGTTATCTGCCCTTTGCTTCGAGAGTCAAGTTCACATCCACATCTGCTTTGTCACGTTGCGATGTACCACCCTAGATACAACTATAAACAAAGTCTGAAAGGTGTAGTGCATACAGTTTGCGCGAAATTGACCTCAACGCAAAAGTTGAAGGTACAATTATTAAGTTATCTGCCCTTTGCTTGGAGGGTCAAGGTCACTTCCACATTTGCTTCGTCCCGTTGCGATGTACCACTCATGATACAACTATAAGCAAAGTTTTAAAGGTCTAGTGCATACAGTTTGTGCAAAAGTGACCTGAACGCAAAAGTTGAACGTACAATTATTAAGTTATCTGCCCTTTGCTTGGAGGGTCAATGTCACTTCTACATTTGCTTTGTCATGTTGCGATGTACCCCCAAGATACAACTATAAGCAAAGTTTGAAAGGTCTACTGCATACAGTTTGTAAAAAAGTGACCTAAACGCAAAAGTTGAACCTAAATATTATTAAGTTGTGTGCCCTTTGCTTGACCTAAAATGACCTAAACTTAAAACTTGAATGTTAGGATCAATTAGACATCAAGAGCAACATTCGTGTGAAGTTTCATGAAAATCCGTTAAGTAGTTTAAGAGGAGTAGTCGCTACATGTTTTCATTATATAACTCTATGTAAACAAAGATGGCCGCTGCAGCCATGTTCAACGTCGAATCAAAATGATTTTGGCCAAGAACCAACATAATGTCATGCTGATCATTTTATAAAAACTCCCATATTAACCTCGCTTAGTATACTTGATACAAGGGACGAGTTCATTCGAAAATGTGATTTGCAAAATTGCTTCTTTACTCTGTAATCATAATATAAATTATCCATATATTTTATGTGTTTATTAAACCAATTACTATAACATACTGATTTATTACTGATCTTTAAATCAGAATTATTCCAAATTATCGGTATGTTCATTGTCTCTGTTTTAATTTTTGAACATTTTCACCCAAGAAATAAGTATATCTTGCAAAACAGTCCTTTGGAAAAAGTGTATATATGTCATTTCCCCAGCGGCCTTTTTGCCACTGACCGTTCCAAGATGGTAGCCCTATTGTCAACCCATTTGTGATGTCACATGCCTTGATTATTAACCTTGTAATTGTTGTTTTAATATTTTGTTTTTGGTTGACTGTGTTCTGTGCTACATTTCCTGTGCGACTCATATCTACTTCGTGTAGAGATTACGTTCGAAAGTGAGTTTATTCATTATAACACAAACCGGTGTTGTTAATATCTAACAAGCGTTAAATCCGACTAGCTTTTAGAGAATAAATAAACTTTTCTAGGTTAATCATCTTAATCTTGCAATAATGTTATATTTTGTTATGTTTGTTGTTCCGTATGAAGTTAAACATTGTATATGTTGATTAATTTAGTGTTTGTGTTGGTGGATTTGCAAGAACTGTCAGTGGATATAATTATAAGCTTTGGTAATGTAATGTCACTAATGTACTTTTTCCTAGCAATGCAAGTTTTCTATGGGACCAACCTGTTAAACAATTTTTAGTCTTCAATTTTAGGATCAAAATTATATTTTCAAGTTTTCTCTTTTATTTGTATGGAATACCAAACGGACTAACGAAACTCATATCTCGTAAATCCATCCCAGCCTCTGGCTAGTAGAGCAAAAAAACAGTGTTTTTTATAATAACATGTTTGGTCATCTTAAAAGCACAAAGGTAATTTTAATGGTCTTTATTTTAAAAATTACTTTTCACATTACATATGTATTCATAAAACTTAGCTTTAAATCACATCTTATATAGCTTATGACCAAAACGTATTGTATGCTATAAGAACTAACAAAGAGTTCTGTCAAAAACGTGTACTTTCATCATTTTATTATACAAACAACAAATAAACACGTTAACATTTTGTTCCGATTGAAGCGATTACTCGATAGATACTTGTCAATTTGTTTTGACCCTGATCTTTGTTCGTCCCTGTCATATTTCCTGAGGTTCTGGCAACGCAATCATCACCTCGCAATTCTGGAATTGGAATACATTCACCTAAGGTTTACTGTGTTCAAGTCGTTTTGCGTGTTTTGTCGTTTACTGTGTTCTGTGAAAGCTGCATTTCCTGTTCGACTTTTATACTTATTTTTACTGCTTTAATGCAGAAGCATATTTAAGCGTGTATTGTAAAATGGTTCTTTTCAGTAGCAAAGAAACACATTGCTAATCTATGTAGAGATTAAGCTAGACATTTTCATCACCGGTAGGTCTAAAAATATTCAATACAAGAAATACAAGAAATCCACGAATTCACATATCTTGCCTAACGGGGGCTGGACTTAAAAATAAAAAGGTCAGTGATGCTTAAATGAAAGGTTGTAAACATTTTCGTAACCAAAAACAATGGAGTTTGCAGTTTGTTGAGATGACATTGAAGTGCATTTGTTTAAAAACAAAATGCCATTTTATTATAACAAGAGGCCCAAAAGGGCCTGTGGATGCTCTACTAGCTAAAATGGCTCATATGAAAGGTTGTCGACATAAAATTCCCATCAGTACTTTTTTTAAAACATTGCAAAAACGACAGGGATAGGATGGCCTTAGATCGCTCACCTGGTAATCATGGGCAATAAGTCTGCTGTGTCTAATCTGGCTTGGGTATTTTTTAATTTGTCCCACTTTCTAGGAATTAAATTTTATAAAAATGGGTACCAGTTTATACTAGATAACTCTATGTAAACAAAGATAGCCGCTGACAGCCATGCTTAACATCGAATCAAAACGATTTTCGACAACGATCATCATGATGTCATGCTGATCATTTTAGAAAAAGTCCCATATCAATATCACGTATAGTTTTCCGGAAATAGTCGCTACAAACCTTTTTTGAAAATATATTTTTAGCCGTGGTGGCCATCTTGAATTTCCAGACGACCTGAAGTTTTGCTAGGATCAATTAGACATCAAGAGCAACATTCGTCTGAAGTTTCATGAAAATTCGTCAAGTAATTTCAGAGGAGTAGTCGCTACAAATTTTCAACTATTGATTTTAATTCCTGTCGTGCCCAGATCGCCCACTCCATTGAAGATTTTAGTATCAAATGGTGTAGGAGAGAACATGCGGACCCAAACTCACTTTCTACTTGGAAAAAGCCAATTCTGAAAATTATAGATACCCGTATTAACTTTTATAATGCTAATTCCTCTTTACTTCCTCCGAGACCTAGGTTTTCTTTTCGTAATTTAAAATCGGGAATTCAGGAATTTCATAATAAATTTGTTTTAGTTCCTGCAGAAAAAGCAGCTAATAATGTAATTATTGTTTGACGCCTACATTACGTCAATATTTTATCTCTGGACATATCACTTGTTGCACTACTTTCAAGGCTGGTGTAAACGATAAGCAAAATAAACTGCCTACCATGTACTGGATTCCTAAATTACATAAAAATCCATATAAGGCTCGCTTTAATTCTAATTCTAGTACCTGCACCACAACAAACATCTCCAAACTTTTAACTTCTTGTCTTTCTGCCGTTAAAGATCACGTTAAACTATATTGTGATAAAACTTATGAAAACTCTGGGATTGATTTATTTTGGTCTATAAAAAATTCAGGAGACGTTCTGGATAAAATTTTCAATAAAGGTCAAGTTTCATCCATTAGCACTTATGACTTCTCTACACTATATACAACCTTACCACATCACCTTATTAAAGACAAGCTAATTTCTCTTATTCAAAAAACATTCGCTAGAGAAAATACTACATTTTTGGCATGTAATAATATTAAAGCGTTTTTTACTAACGGCAGTTTAGACAACTATACTATGTGGACTTGCTATGAAGTTTGCGAAGCACTCATCTTCCTATTAGATAAAATTTTCGTCAGGTATGGTACCTTCGTTTATAGACAAATTGTTGGTATCCCTATGGGTACGAACTGTGCACCACTTGTGGCAGATCTGTTTTTATTTTGCTATGAAAGAGATTTCATGTTGAGTCTTTCACCAGATACCCAGGCAGATGTTATTGAAGCCTTTAATGACACCTCTCGGTATCTGGATGACATACTGAACATTGACAACCCTTTTTTTCCAACTATGGTTGATAATATTTATCCTAAAGAACTTCAGCTTAATAAAGAAAATTTTCTTGATTTAGATCTCTCGATTGAATATGGTAAAATAAGTAGCAAAATATATGACAAGAGAGATGATTTTAATTTTGTCATTGTTAATTATCCCCACTTGGATGGGGATGTTCCCCGAGCAACTTCTTATGGGGTGTATCTGTCTCAACTTATTCGTTTTTCTAGGGCTTGTACTCGAGTTGAGGACTTTAATATTCGTAATCTTTGTATAACTAAAAAGTTTCTCAGTCAGGGTTACCGTTACCATAAACTTCGTAAAATCTTTGCAAATTTTCTTATCGCAACCCTGATCTTCTTTCTAAATATAAGAATACTTTAAGGACTCTTCTGCGACAGGGACTAGCACAACCTGACTTCTATGGTGATGTTATTTATAAACTTCGTAAGGCTCTAGGTCATGATCACTTTCATACTATCTTTATTAAACTTGTTAAAAAGTTTATCGAAAGAGGTTATGACCCTATCATTTTGCAACGTACTGCATGCGTGGTGGTGGACCCTTTTACAGTTCACCACTATGCTTTCCTCTTTAATTGTACGATGACCGGACAGCCCTTAATGGTTTATTCTCTTATTCTCTTACTGCTCTGGCTTCTGCAAAGTCATTGAGTACCTTCATTGTGGCTTTCTAGGCTATTGTTTTTTTTTGTATTATATTTACACGAGCATATTTGTGTTTTACTTATATTGCCTATTGATGCTGCCTTGTTGGTTAGAGATTAGATCATGGCGGGGATTTCTTTAGTTACACTGTCCTGTTTTAATGGGATGACAGTAGGGTAAGTGTGAGGTTTGGTGCATCCTAGAACCGGTTTAAACCCCCAGTGGCCTACTTTTCCACTGACCGTTTCAAGGCGGTAGCCCTATTGTCAACCCTTTTGTGTTTGTGTTGTCTTTTGTATTTAATATTGCCTTTGCCTTCTTGTTTGTCTGTTTGCGTGTTTGTTTGCGTGTTTGTTTCTGTGTTTTGTGGTTGACTGTCCTCCTTGAATGCTACAAATGTAAACAAAGATGACCGCTGGCGGCCATGTTAAACGGCGCATCAAAACAATTTTTGACAAGGATCAACAGCATTCCATACTGATCATTTTAGAAAAGTCCAATATCAATATCACTTATAGTTTTCAAGAAGTATTCGCTAAAATCTTGTTTTTGAAAATCTATTTTTAGTGTGGCTGCCATCTTGAATTTCCGACCAGCCTGAAATGCTGCTAGGATCATTTAGACATCAAGAGCAACATTCCTATGAAGTTTCATGGAAATCCGTCGGATAGTTTCAGGTGAGTAGTCGCTACAACTATTTACTAAATAACTCTATGTAAACAAAGATGGCCGCTGGCAGCCATGTTTAATGTCGAATCGAAAAGATGTTCGATAAGGACCAACATCATGTCATCCTGATCATTTTAGAAAAAAGTCCCATATCAATATCACTTAAGAGTTTCAAGAAGGAGTCGCTACATACTTGTTTTTTAAAAATCTATTTTTAGATTTGGCGGCCATCTTGGATTTCACATCAACATGAATTTTTGCTAGGATCAACTAGACTTCATGGGCAAAATTTCTGTAAAGTTTCATGAATATCCATTCAGTAGTTTCAGAGGAGTAGTCGCTACAATAAAAGTTTATGGACGGACGGACGACGGACACCGCACCATGGCATAAGCTCTGCTGATTTCTCTCTGATCAGTAGAGCTAAAAAAAGAAAATTAATAATATAAAAAAGAGAGCCAAGAGGGCCTGTGGACGCTCTACTCGCGAATATGGCTCTTATAACACCAATGAAGCGAGTGACTGGCAAAATATAGCATTTTAAACTAAATCAAGAGCCCTAACTCCGCCGTAATTGGTCCGATATGGCTGTTTTTCGAACTTGGCCAGCAAAGAAAATAAAAAAAATAAAAAAAAATAAAAAAAAATAATAATATGGTAAAGTTTGGTGAAGATCAGATGAAAAATGAAGGCCCTATCGCCTTAACAAGGCAAAATATAGCATTTTTAATGAAATCAAGGGCCATAACTCCACTGTTACAGGTCCGATCTGGCTGGTTTCCGATATTTTTCGACCTTTTATTGACATTAACAATCTGGCAAAGTTTGGTAAAGATCGGATGAAAAATGAAGGCCCTATCGTCTTGAGGCAAATGTAGCATTTTTTACTATATCAAGGGCCATATTTCCGCAGTTACTGGTCCGATCTGGTTGAGTTTCAAATCTGCCTGAGATTTCATTGACATTAACAATCTGGTAAAGTTTGGTAAAGATCGGATGAAAACTGAAGGCCCTATCGTCTTAACGAGGCAAAATAAAGCATTTTTAACTCAATCAAGGGTCATAACTCCGCCGATACTGATCCGATCTGGCTGGTTTTTGAACTTGTCAGAACCTTTATTAATAGTAACAATCTGGTAAAGTTTGGTAAAGATTGAGTGAAAGATGAAGGCCCTATCATCTTAACAATGTAAAATGTAGCATTTTTAACTAAATCAAGGGCCATTACTCCGCCAATACTGGTCCGATCTGGCTGGTTTTCAAATTTGTCCGAGCTTTCATTGATATTAACAACTTGTTAAATTTTAATAAAGATCGGATAAAAATTGAAGGCCCTATCGTCTTAACGAGAAAAAGTTGACGGACGACGGACAACTCGTCATCCCATAAGCTCTGCTGGTCTTCGAAGGCGCTATCTCTTAACGAGGCAAAATATAGCATTTTGAACCAAATTAAGGGCAATAACTCCGCTGTTACTGGTCCGATCTGGCTGGTTTTCGAACTTGTCCGAGCTTCATTGATATTAACAACCTGTTATAGTTGGTAAAGATCGGATGAAAAATAAAGGCCTTATCGTCTTAACGAGACAAACTATTATGACGGACGGAAGGACGACGGACGACTGACTTTGGCCAGCAGAGCTAAAAAGAAGTAACTACAGATTGAACAAAGGAAAATACAATATAGCATTTTTCAACAAATCAAGGGCCATAACTCTGTCGTTACTAAAAGATGTAGTTGGTATTCAAACTTGTCCAAGATTTCATTGATATACCGCGCTTTGCACAACTAGACATCATGCTGAGGCTTCCTGCCAAATTTTGTAGAAATCCAACAAGCCATTTACGAGGAGTAACGCCCAAAAGAAATTTAAAATAAAAATGTCAAAGTGCCATAAATCCGTCATAAATCAGCAAACTGGAACAAAAGCAAGATATGCAAAACTAGACATCTAACCAATGCTTCCTGCCAAGTTTCGTCAAAAAAAACAAGGCGTTTAGGAGGAGTAGCGCCGACAAGAAATTTAAAAGTAAAAATGTCAAAGGGCCGTAACTGCATCAAAAATCAACGAACCGGAAAAAACGCAATAGGCACAATTAGAAATCATAGCAATGCTTCCTGTTAACACTGCGTTTACAGCAAAAAAATATTTAAATTTAAAAAATCAATGAAAAAAACAACAACAAGAGGCCCAAGACGGCCTGTGACGCTCTACAGGAAAACATGGCTCTTATAACATCAATGAAGCGAGCAATTGCCATTTACGTTTTTTTTGAAAGTTTCTGGCAAAAAACAGCTTTTTAAGGGCCATAACTAAAGAATCTGGTAAAGTTTGGAAAAGATCAGATGAAAAATGAATGCCCTACCGTATTAACGAGGCAAAATATAGCATTTTTACCTAAATCAAGGGCATAACTCCTCTTTTACTGGTCCAAATGGTCCAACATAGAGCTAAAAAAATAATGAAAAAATAAAATAATAATGTAAAAAGAAACAAAAAATCAAATAAACAAGACATTAAAAAAAAAAAAGAAAAAAAAATATATTAAAACAAGGATTTGATAAAATCTGGTAAAAAGAAATATAAAAAGATCGGACAGGGAAAGTAGCATTCAAGGAGGACAATAAACCACAAAACACAGAAACAAACACGCAAACAGACAAACAAGAAGGCAAAAGCAATAATAAATGCAAACGACATCACAAACGCAAAAAGGTTTGACAATAGGGCTACCGCCTTGGAACGGTCAGTGGCAAAGTAGGCCACTGGGGGTTTAAACCGGTTCAAGGGTGAACCAAACCTCACACTTACCCTACTGTCATCCCATTAAAACAGGACAGTGTAAATAAAGAAATCCCCGCCATGATCTAATCTCTAACCAACAAGGCAGCATTAATAGGCAATATAAGTAAAACACAAATATGCTCGTGTAAATATAATACAAAAAAAACAATAGCCTAGAAAGCCACAATGAAGGTACTCAATGACTGCAGAAGCCAGAGCAGTAAAAGAATAAACCATTTAGGGCACGACAAGAAAGATCATGGACAAACATCAAACGCCACCGTCCCAATGGGCTTTAGGTAGGCGTCATCATAGGGTCCACAGCCTGTCCGGTCATCGTACAATTAAAGAGGAAAGCATAGTGGCGAACTGTAAAAGGGTCCACCACCACGCATGCAGTACGTTGCAAAATGATAGGGTCATAACCTCTTTTGATAAACTTTTTAACAAGTTTAACAAAGATAATATGAAATTGATCATGACCTAGAATCTTACGAAGTTTATAAATCACATCACCATAGAAGTCAGGTTGTGATAGTCCTTGTCGCAGAAGAGTCCTTAAATTTCTTTTATATTTGGAAAGAAGATCAGGGTTGCGATAAGAAAATTTTGCAAAGGTTTTACGAAGTTTATGGTAACGGTAACCCTGATTGAGTAACTTTTTGCTATACAAAGATTACGAATATTAAAGTCCTCAACTCGAGTACAAGCTCTAGAAAAACGAATAAGTTGAGACACATATACCCCATAAGAAGTTGCTCGGGCAACATCCCCATCCAAGTGGGGATAATTAACAATGTCAAAATTAAAATCATCTCTCTTGTCATAGATTTTGCTACTTATTTTACCATTTTCAATCGAGAGATCTAAATCAAGAAAATAAGCGTTATTATCAGATATATTAGCTTTGTTAAGCTGAAGTTCTTTAGAATAAATATAATTAACCATAGTTGGGAAGAAAGGGTTGTCAATGTTCAATATATCATCCAGATACCGAGAGGTGTCATTAAAGGCTTCAATAACATCTGCCTGGGTATCTGGTGAAAGACTCAACATGAAATCCCTTTCATAGCAAAATAAGAACAAATCTGCGACAAGTGGTGCACAGTTCGTACCCATAGGGATACCAACAATTTGTCTATAAACGGTAGTTCCATACCTGACGAAAATATTATCTAATAGGAAGATGAGTGCTTCACAAACTTCATAGTAATTCCACATAGTATAATTGTCAAAACTGCCGTTAGTAAAAAACGCTTTTATAGTATTACATGCCAAAAATGTAGTATTTTCTCTAGCAAATGTTTTTTGAATAAGAGAAATTAGCTTGTCTTTAATAAGGTGATGTGGTAAGGTTGTATATAGTGTAGAGAAGTCATAAGTGGTTATTGATGAAACTTGACCTTTCTTGAAAACTTTATCAAGAACGTCTCCTGAATTTTTTATAGACCAAAATAAATTAATCCCAGAGTTTTCATAAGTTTTATCACAATATAGTTTAACGTGATCTTTAACGGCAGTAAGGCAAGAAGTTAAAAATTTGGAGATGTTTGTTGTGGTGCGGGCACTAGAATTCGAAATAAAGCGAGCCTTATATGGATTTTTATGTAATTTAGGAATCCAGTACATAGTAGGCAGTTTATTTTGCTTATCGTTTACACCAGCCTTCAAAGTAGTGCACCGAGTAATATGTGCGGAAACAACATCATCCTCGGTAGAATTAACTGGAGTTTACGAATTGATGATGCCGAGTTCCAGAGATAAAACATTGACGTAATGTAGGCGTCAAACAATAATTACATTATAAGCTGCTTTATCTGCAGGAACTAAAACAAATTTATTATGAAATTCCTGAATTCCCGATTTTAAATTACGAAAGGAAAACCTAGGTCTCGGAGGAAGTAAAGAGGGGTTAGCATAATAAAAGTTAATACGTGTATCTATAATTTTCAGAATTGACTTTTTCCAAGTAGAAAGTGAGTTTGGGTCCGCATGTTCTCTACGACACCATTTGATACTAAAATCGTCAATGGAGTGGGCGATATGGGCACGACAGGCATTAAAATCAATAGTTGAAGGTAATCTATATTTAGGACCTTTCGAAAACAAATGCCGAATACGTTTATCAATAATATCAAAATTACCAGTGATAACATGACCTGCTGGAGCATAGCAAAATTTTGATGTGTTGCATTCACATTCCTTAGGAGTATTATGTACTATATCAAGGTCAGAAACTATTTTGTTGTAGTTGAAAATAATATTTCTAATAGGCTTTTTATACTTATAACAAATTACAGGACTTTCAGAATTTTTGAAATATTTTGGGATAGAATCAACTACATGAGTATCTCGAAAAATACTAGGCATGTCAATGAAATCAATACCTTTGTTAATATATAGTAGTTTTAGAAAATGCCTGACTTGATCAGACTCCTTGTCAATATGGGGTCGGAGAACATGTTGTGTATAACTTTGAACTATGGAAGCAGTGTTATACAAGGGATCTGTACGAATGAACATTTTGTCTTCCTCGTAGATCAACTTTAGTGATGAAATGGACAAAGAGGTAAGCCATGAAAGCATAGAGTGCTTTCCAGACTGTTTAAAAATGGTAGGTAATCAGCGACAGAAATAAGTACACGCGATTTACGTTTGATGTTACCATTACGCCTAAGACCATGAGACCTAGCTTTACGCTTTCGGATAGAAAATATAGAAAAAATGTCAATATTAGGATCTTTAGAAATATTTCCGTCTTGATAAATATTGTCATTAAGGCCGAGTGGATAAGGTGTCTGTAAGTTTGTCATCCACTTAAGTTCTGCAATATGTCTAGCTTTTATATTAAAGCTTTTAGTAGCATCATTATCAAAAAATATATATTCAACCGGTTGAACAGTTACGTTATTAAAATTATGAAGTTTGGCAATGATCAGATGCAAAATGAAGGCCATATCATATGGCAAGGCAAATTATAGCATGTTTAACAAAATCAAGGGCCATAACTCCGCTGTTACTGGTCCGATCTGGATGGTTTTCAAACCTGACCGAGCTTTCATTGACATTAACAATCTGATAAAGTGTGGTAAAGATCGGATGAACAATGAAGCCCCTATCGTCTTAACGAGGCAAAGTATAGCTTTTTTAACTAAATCAAGGGCCATAACGCCGCTGTTACTGGTCTGATATAAATGGTTTTCAAACATGTCCGAGCTTTCATTAATATTAACAATCTGATAAAATTTGGTAAAGATCGAATGAACAATGAAGCCCCTATCGTCTTAACGAGGCAAAGTATAGCTTTTTTAACTAAATCAAGGGCCATAACGCCGCTGTTACTGGTCCGATCTGGCTAGTTTTCGAACTTGTCCGAGCGGTTATTGACATTAACAACCTGTTAAAGATTAATAAAGATCGGATGAATAAAGAAGGCCCTATCCTCTTAACGAGACAACAGTTAACGACGGAAGACGGAAGACGGACGACGGACGGACGGACGATGGACAACTCGGCATCGCATAAGCTCTACTGGCCGAAAAAGAAAGAAAAAAAAGAAGATAAATCAATCAAATAACAAGAGGTCAATGACCTTGAAGCTCTACTGATAGGTTTTTGATAGCTAGATCAGCATTCCTGTGAAGTTTCATGAAAATCCGTCAAGTAGTTCTAGAGGAGTAGTCGCTACAAGTTTTCATTATATAACTCTATTTAAACAAAGATGGTCGCTGGTGGCCATGTTTAACGTCGCATCAAAATAATTTTCGACAAGGATCAACAAAATTCCATACTAATCATTTTAGAAAAAGTTCCATATCAATATCACTTAACGTTTTCAAGAAGTACTCGCTACAAACTTGTTTTTTGAAAATCTATTTTTAGCTGTGGCTGGTTTCCGAACTTGTTCAAGTTCAACGACATGTGGCGGCCATCCTGAAATTCTGACCGAAAATGCTTGGATCATTTAGACATCAAGAGCAAAATTTCTGTGAAGTTTCATGGAAATCCGTCGAGTAGTTTTAGAGGAGTAGTCGCTACACGTTTTTATGTACACAAAGATGGCCGCTGGCAGCCGTATTTAACGTCGAATCAAAACGATTTTCGACAAGGACCAACATCATGTCATGCTGATCATATCAATATCACTTAGAGTTTTGAAGAAGAAGTCGCTACAAACTTGTTTTTTAAAAGATTATTTTTAGATTTGGCGGCCATCTTGGATTTCACATCAACATGAATTTTTGCTAGGATCAAATAGACTTCATGGGCAACATTTCTGTAAAGTTTCATGAAAATCCATTAAAAGTTTACGGAAGGACAGACAGACGGAAGGACGACGGACACCGCACCACGGCATAAGCTCTGCTGATCTCTAATCAGTAGAGCTAAAAAACGAGCTTCGAGTGGGGTGGGGGAGAGGCGTAGGGTTGGGGTGGTGGTGGGGGTGGAGAAGGGGGCAACATATATGTGTAAGAAGTTATATGTAAAAATTGACAAAAACAACACAGAAATATGTAAACAACAAAACACAAAAATATTCAGTTTCGAATGGTGGCGGGGGGTGGGGTGTGGGCTGGGGGGCGCGGGGGAGGGGAGGGGGCAACATATATGTGTAAGAAGCTATGACTAAGAATTGACTAAAACAACACATAAATATGTAAAAAATATATATATTCAGTTTCGAGTGGGGATGGGGTGGGTGGAGAGGTGGGGTGTGGTGGGGAGGGGGCAACATATATGTGTAGAGGCTATGTGTAAGAATTGACTAAAACATCACATAATATGTATAAAAAACAAGAGGTCAATGACCTTGAACTCTACTGATAGGTTTTTGATAGCTAGATCAGCATTCCTGTGAAGTTTTATGAAAATCCGTCAAGTAGTTTCAGAGGAGTAGTCGCTACAAGTTTGCATTATATAACTCTATGTAAACAAAGATGGCCGCTGGTGGTCATGTTTAACGTCGCATCAAAATAATTTTCGACAAGGATCAACATCATTCCATACTGATCATTTTAGAAAAAGTCCCATATCAATATCACTTATAGTTTTCAAGAAGTACTCGCTACAAACTTGTTTTTTGAAAATCTATTTTTAGCTGTGGTGGCCATCTTGAATTTACGACCAACCTGAAATGTTACTAGGATCATTTAGACATCAAGAACAACATACCGGTGAAGTCTCATAGAAATCCGTCGAGTAGTTTCAGAGGAGTAGTCACTACAATTTTTACTAAATAACTCGTATGTAAACAAAGATGGCAACTGGCAGCCATGTTTAACATCGAATCAAAACGATTTTCGACAAGGACCAACATCATGTCATGCTGATCATTTTAAAAAAGTCCCATACCAATATCACTTGGTTTTCAAGAAGTAGTCGCTACATACTTGTTTTTTAAAAATCTATTATTAGATTTGGCGGCCATCTTGGATTTCACATCAACATGATTTTTGCTAGGATCAACTAGACTTCATGGGCAACATTTCTATAAAGTTTCATAAAAATCCATTCAGTAGATTTAGAGGAGTAGTCGCTACAAAAAAAAATTACGGACGGACAGACAGACAGACAGACGGACGGACGGACGGACGGACGGCGCACCACGACATAAGCTCAAAAGCTAAAAAAATAAAAAATAAATGAGTTTCGAGTGTGGGAGGGGGTGGGGGTGGGGGTGTTAGGGGGTAGGAGAGGCAACATATATGTGTAAGAATCTATGTGTAAGAATTGACTAAAACAACACAGAAATACGTATACAGTTTTTTACTGAGTTACGAATCGGGTGGGGGTAGGGTGGGGAGAGGCGTGGGCAACATGTATGTGTAAGAAATTATGTGTCAGAATTTAATAAAAAAACAAAGAAATATGAAGAAAAAAATGAGTTTTGAGTGTATGTGTGTGTGTGTGGCGGGTGGGGGGGGGGGAGGGTTGGAGAGGCGGGTGTGGGGAGGAACATACATGTGTAAGACGCTATGTGTAAGAATAGACTAAAACAAAACAGAAATATGCAGAAAAAAAGGAAAAAAAAGAAATATCACTGTAAACGATAAATGCCCCGAAGTGTCCTTTGACCTCTAACAATGACCTAGACCTTGGAGCCATGACCAGGATTTTGTGCACGACACTTCGTTTGGTTGTGGTGAGCACTTGTGCCAAGCTATCTGAAAATCCGTCAAGGCACGCAAAAGTTATTGACCGGACACAATATGACCTTTGACCTCTAAGAGTGACCTTAACCTTGAACCTTAATTTTGTGCGCGACACATCGTCTTGTTGTGGTGAGCACTTGTGCCAAGTTATTTGAAAATCCGTCCATGAATGCCAGAGTTATTGACCGTACACAATTTGACTTTTGACCTACAAGTGTGACCTTGACCTTGAATACCTGGGTTTTGCGCGGGACACATCGTCTTGTTATGATGATCAGTTGTGCCAAGTTATTTGAAAAAAAACCTGCAGTGGTTGTGACGTTACGGTCCGGACACGAAATTGCGAACCTATTTTGACATATGAACTTCAAGTGTGACCTTGACCTTTGAGGTACGGACCTGGGTTTTACGCGTGACACATCGTCTTGTTATGGTGATCACCTGTGCCAAGTAATTTAAAAATCGCTGCAGGGGTTGTGACGTTACTGTCCGGACACACAATTGCGTTCCTGTATATGACCTATGAACTTCAAGTGTGACCTTGACCTTTGAGGTACGGACCTGGTTTTACGCGCGACACATCGTCTTGTTATGGTGATCACTTGTGACAGACGGACGGATGGTGTGATTACTATATGCCCTCGAAATGTTTTCGGGGGCATAAAACAGTTTTGAGTGGGGTGGGGAGGTAGGAGAGGCGGGGGGAGGGGGTGGGGCAACATGTATGTGTAAGAAGCTATGTGTAAGAATTGACTAAAACAACAGAGAAATATGTAAAAAAATATTTAAACAAAAACAAGAGGGCAATGACCTTGAAGCTCTACTGATAGATTTTGATAGCTAGATCAGCATTCCTGTGAAGTTTCATAAAAATCTGTCAAGTAGTTTCAGAGGAGTAGTCGCTACAAGTTGAAGTTTTTACTATATAACACTAGATAAACAAAGATGGCCACTGGCAGCCATGTTTAATATCGAATCAAAATAATTTTCGACAAAGATCAACATCTTGTTATGCTGATCATTTCAGAAAAAGTCCCATATCAATATCACTTACAGTTTTCAGTCGCTACAAACTTGTTTTTAAAATCTATGTTTAGATGTGGTGGCCATCTTGAATTTCTAGCCGGATATTGTGCTAAGATCAACTAGACATCAAGAGCAACATCAATTTTTTTTCGACATAATCAACATCATGTCATGCTGATCATTTTAGAAAACGTCCCATATCAATATCACTTACAGCTTTCAAGAAGTAGTCGTTACAAATTTATTTATTTTAAATCTATTTTTAGCTTTGGTGGCCATCGTGGATTTCACATACACATGAATTTTTGCTAGGATCAACTAGACTTCATGGGCGACATTTCTGTAAAGTTTCATGAATATCCATTTAGTAGTTTTAGGAGTAGTCGTACAAATAAAAGCTTACGGACAGACAGATGGACGGACGGACGACGGACGCCGCACCACGGCATAATCTCTGCTGATCTCTGATCAGTCGAGCTAAAAAAAAGGTGTGGGGAGTGTGGGGGGAGTGGGTGGCGGAGGAAGGAGGAGGGAGTCCATGCACCAATATGGGTGAAGTATGAATAAGATGCATAATGCTATAAGAAATTCCAGACCAAAATTATAGATATATACATGCTTACGTGCAAACCTAGACCTGCCTTTATTGCACATTTTATGGGCCATCACAATTTGGGTTCCATGGGAGCCCAGAATTTGCAGAAGACAAATTTACTTACAGTTCAGCTAGGACAAGAAATGTAAGAGATTTAGACAGTACAGCTTACACGCAAAATTTGATGTGAAATAGTCACATTTTAAGGGCAAAATATTGCTTATATAGCATTTTTAACTAAATCAAGGACCATAACTCCGCTGTTATTTTTTCCAATCTGGCTTTTTTTCGAACTTGTCCGAGCTATTATTGATATTAACAATGTGGTAAAGTTTCACGTTGTGAAAAATGAAGGCCCTATAGTCTTAACAAGGCGAAATATAGCAATATAGCATTTTTAACTAAATTAAGGACCATAACTCCGCTGTTACTTGTCCGATCTGGCTGGTTTTCAATTTGTCCGAGCTGTCATTGATATTAACAACTTGTTTAAGTTTGGTAAAGATCGGATGAAAAATGAAGGCCCTGTCGTGTTAACGAGACAAAAGTTAACGACGGTCAGACGACGGACAACTCGGAATCCCATAAGTTTTTCGTTATTTTTTTGTGGAAGAGGCAGACCACCCCATTCTTCCTGGGTAGAACCAGCACAGTATACATCCCGCCAACCATAAGGAAAGACATTTTCTGGCTTACAAGTTGAACTCATAGTGGTATTCGAACCCACATCATCATAAAATCATATTACTGATATCTCTAAATCATTTTGTGATATCACTAAACTGAATTGTTGATATCAAAAAATGATTCCGTGATTGCAGTCATAGTCTGGATTTATAGATATCACTAATTCATTTAGTGTCATAACAAAATAATGTATTGATATCATTAAACCAAATTCTTGATATCAATTATTATTCATTTTTTGATATCACAAAATACCCCGATTTTAATGATAGCACCCAATCAGTTTATTGATACCACTAAATCATTTTAGGTATATTAATGCGCATAATATTTCGGTAAACCTACAAAAAAACACGTTTATACTGTATACAATTACAATTATTTCATAATAATTTCACAATCAGTAGTTATATTTCTCGGTATACATAACGTTCATGTCAGTCACCTTATCAAATTAAGTTGTACTTGAGGCAGTTCAAGGGGACTACATTGCCGAAAGCGGTAAAGCTCCTCACCTATTTTAAAAACTCCCTATTCAGAAATTGCACTATATACATATATACACGATTCCAAAGAGAAAGTCATAAAACCTGGTCAAGTTTGGCAAAGATCAGATGCAAAATAAAGGCCCTATTGTATGACGAGGCAAATTATAGCATTTTTAACAAAATCAAGGGTCATATCTCCGCTGTTACTGGTCCGATCTGGCTGGTTTTCAAACTTGACCGAGCTTTCATTGACAATCTGATAAAGTTTGGTAAATATCGGATGAACAATGAAGGCCCTATCGCCTTAACGAATCAAAATATAACATTTTGAACTAAATCAAGGGCCATAACTCCGCTGTTACTGGTGCGATATAAATGGTTTTCAAACTTCTCCGAGCTTTTATTAATATTAACAATCTGATAAAGTTTGGTAAAGATCGGATGAACAATGAAGCCCCTATCGTCTTAACGAGGCAAAATATAGCATTTTTAACTACATCAAGGGCCAGAACTCCGTTGTTACTGGTCCAATATGGCTGGTTTTGGAAATTGGTCGAGCTTTCATTGATATTAACAATCTGTTAAAGTTTGGTAAAGATCGGATGAAAAATTAATGCCCTTGGCCAGTAGAGCTAAACATCTTCAGCTCCAAAATGTAGGTCAAGGTCATAGATGAAATCCATGCGTCCAAAAAGATGCACTACCCAAGACACAACTACGTCAAAATAGAATTTGTTTTCTTCCAACGATTAAGCTATAAATTAGGTTTAAACATCTAGTGCTTAATTATAGTTAATGAGAAAATGATGTAAATGTAACAATTAAAGTTATCTGCCCTTTGCTTGGATGGTGAAGGTCACATCCACATGTGCTTTGTCATATGCTTTGTCATGTTGCAATTACAACTATAAGCAAAGTTTGAAAGGTCTGAAAAATTGAAGGTAAAATTATTAAGTTATCTGCCCTTTGCTTGGAGGGTCAAGGTCACTTCCACATTTGCTTCGTCACGTAGCGATGTACCACTCAAGATACAACTATACGCAAAGTTTTAAATGTCTAGTGCATATAGTTTGTGAAAAAGTGACATAAACGCAAAAGTTGAACGTACACTTATTAAGTTATCTGTCCTTTGCTTGGAGGGTCAAGGTCACTTCTACATTTGCTTTGTCACGTTGCGATGTACCACCCAAAATACAACTATAAGCAAAATTTGAAAGGTCTAGTGCATACAGTTTGTGAAAAAGTGACCTAAACGCAAAAGTTGAACCTAAAATTTATTAAGTTGTCTGCCCTTTGCTTGACCTAAAATGACCTAAACTTAAAACTTGAATGTTAGGATCAATTAGACATCAAGAGCAACATTCGTGTGAAGTTTCATGAAAATCCGTTAAGTAGTTTAAGTATAACTCTATGTAAACAAAGATGGCCGCTGCAGCCATGTTCAACGTCGAATCAAAATGATTTTCGCCAAGAACCAACATAATGTCATGCTGATCATTTTATAAAAACTCCCATATTAACCTCGCTTAGTATACTTGATACATGGGACGAGTTCATTCGAAAATGTGATTTGCAAAATTGCTTCTTTACTCTGTAATCATAATATAAATTATCCATATATTTTATGTGTTTATTAAACCAATTACTATAAAATACTGATTTATTACTGATCTTAAATTTGAATTATTCCATATTATCGGTATGTTCATTGTCTCTGTTTTAATTTTTGAACATTTTCACCCAAGAAATAAGTATATCTTGCAAAACAGTCCTTTGGAAAAAGTGTATTTATGTCATTTCCCCAGCGGCCTTTTTGCCACTGACCGTTCCAAGACGGTTGCCCTATTGTCAACCCATTTGTGATGTCACATGCTTTGATTATTAACCTTGTAATTGTTGTTTGTTTTAATATTTCCTGTGCGTCGTGTAGAGATTACGTTCGAAAGTGAGTTTTCCAAAACATTTTCCAAGTTTATTCATAATAACACAAACCAGTGTTGATAATATGTCATTTTAAAAGCAGAAAGGTCATTTTAATGGAACTAACTGGACATCAAAACCAACATTCCTGTAAAGTTTTATAAAAGTCATTTTGGTAAAGGTACCAAACCGCTTATGGTTTTAGAGAAGTAGTTGCCACAAAATTGTATTTAATAAATCTATTTTTAGACATGGTGGCCATCTTGAATTTTAGGTCAACCTGATGTTTTATTTAGGACCAGCTAGACAGCAAGAGCAATATTCCTATATTCCTAAATATTATGATTTATTATGCAACATTATAATCTCATTCCATTTTATCCTACTCTAAAGAATTTTTTTTTTTCAGCTTATAAAAATGTCATAATGCTAGCCAAAAAGTTTAATTATAAAACTATATCAATTAAATCCCTTACAACATTAACCTTAGTATATCCTCTTTTTTCTACTCCAAATCACACTGTGGACCAGAAATGGAATGATCCGTATTCAGAAATATAGCAGGTGTGTGACCAGGTCAAACAAAGGTCATGTTATGCAATTTCTCCTGAGAATTATGTTACTATCTCAGTAGATTTGCTCTTGTCTCATTTTAAAGTTGGCAAATCAAAATTAAAATTAAATCTTAAAATCCTACAATTTGTTTTCAGTCTTTTTCTGAGAGTCAAAATACAAAAGAGACTAAATCCTTACCCTTCTATGAATGTATAATGGACTGTTCTTTGTACAATTTGTAGTACAAAGGTGTGTTTCGATCAAATGACTGATGAGCTCCAAGACAGTTAAACACTGATCAGCCTACAAGATGTCATGCCAAATATTTTGGTAAAGGTTCCAAATCAATATCACTTATGTTTTTTGAGAAGTAATCTATTTTTAACCATTGCGGCCATCTTGAATTTCCGACCGACCTGAACTTTTGCTAGGATCAACTAGACATCAAGAACATCAAGAGCAACATTCTTGTGAAGTTTCATGAACATTCGTCAGGTAGTTTCAGAGGAGTAGTCACTACAAGTTTTCATTATATAACTGTATGTAAACAAAGATGGCCGCTGGCGGCGATATTTAATGTCGAATCAAAATATTTAATGTCAAATCAAAATAACTGGATCAACATCATGTCATGTTGATCATTTTAGAAAAAAAGTCCCACATAAATATCAATGATAGTTTTCAAGTAGTCACTAAAGACGTACCCCAAGGTTCTGTCTTCAGGCCAATTCTATTTCTACTATACATAAATGACCTACTCAAAATAATTTTCGACAAGGATCAACATCATGTCATACTGATCATTTTAGAAACAGTCCTATATCAATATCACTTATAGTTTTCAAGAAGTAGTCGCTACAAACTTGTTTTGTGAACATATATGTTGCTAGGATCAATTAGACATCAAGAGAAACATTCCTGTGAAGTTTCATGAAAATCCGTCAAGGAGTTTCAGAGAAGTAGTCGCTACAAGTTTTCATTATATAACTCTATGTAAACAAAGATGGCGGCTGGCGGCCATGTTTAACGTCAAATCAAAATAATTTTTGACAAGGATCAACATCATGTCATACTGATCATTTTAGAAAAAGTCCCATATAAATATCACTTATAATTTTCAAGAAGTAGTCGCTACAAACTTGTATTTTAAAAACTTATTTTAGCCATGGCGGCCATCTTGAATTTCCGGACATCCTGAAATTTTGCTAGGATCAATAAGACATCCAAAGCAACATTCCTGTGAAGTTTCATGAAAATCCGTAGAGTAGTTTCAAAGGAGTAGTCGCTACAAGTTTTTACTAGATAACTCTATGTAAACAAAGATGGCCACTGACAGCCATGTTTAACATCGAATTAAAATGATTTTCGACAAGGACCAACATCATGTCATGCTGATGATTTTAGAAAAAGTCCCATATCAATTTTACTTATAGTTTTCAAGTAGAAGTCGCTACAAACTTGTTTTTTGAAAATCTATTTTTCGCCGTGGCGGCCATCTTGAATTTCCGGCCGACCTGAAATTTTGCTAGGATCAATTAGACATCAAGAGCAACATTCCTGTGAAGTTCATGAAAATCCGTCAAGGAGTTTCAGAGGAGTAGTCGCTACAAGTTTTCATTATATAACTCTATGTAAACAAAGATGGCCTCCAGCGGCCATGTTTAATGTCGCATCAAAATAATTTTCGACAAGGATCAACATCATGTCATGCTGATCATTTTAGAAGAAGTCCCATATCAATATCACTTATTTCACCACTGGAGACTTCCCTCTGCTATGATCGGCAGCAGTGGTGTATTTACTTGTAGAGTTTTCAAGAAGTAGTCGCTACAAACTTGTTTTTTAAAAATCAATTTTTAGATTTGGTGGCCATTTTGGATTTCACATCAACATGAAATTTTGATAGGATCAATTAGATTTCATGGGCAACATTTCTGTAAAGTTTCATGAATATCCATCCAGTAGGGTCAGAGGGGTAGAGGACGCCGCACCACGGCATAAGCTCTGCTGATCTCTGATTGTCTAAAATCTAACAGGACACCATGAGTTTTAAAGCAGACAAGATTGCCTTGTTTCCCTTTAACGACTGAAACATGTCAATTAAACTTATTTATTTTCAACCTATCTGAAGCTGTGGCCAGCTTGGATATTGCTTGAAGTTGACCAATCTCCCAAAATATTCGAACTAGTTCTACAAGCAGATGAGTTCAAGCCTTTGAATATAATTCAGGTTAGATTTTTATGAAACTTACCTTTCTTCAGTTCACGGTATTTCTTTTCTGAGATAGATATTTGTTTTATGGTTCCAACTGCAACTTCTTTGACCTTTCTTATAGTTTGAACTGCAATTTTCGACTCTATTCCTGCAATTTGTCTGATATCATCAACTGCAGTATCTTTCACAATTTTGGCTTCTTGTCTTATACTGTCTTTTTCAGTTTCTGCCACTTGTCTTATATCATGTTTCTCAGTTCCTGCCATTTGTCTTATATCATGTTTCTCAGTTCCTGCCACTTGTCTTATATCAACAATTGCAGATTCTTTCTCAGATCCTACTACTGGTCTGATATCATCACCTGCAGTATCTTTCTCAATTTTGACCTCTTGTCTTACACTATCTTTCTCAGTTTTGGACACTTGTTTTATATCATTTTTCTCAGTTCCTGCCACTTGTTTTATTTCATCTACCTCAGTTCCTGCCACTTCTTTTATGTCATCTTTCTCAGTTCCTGCCATTTGTTTTATTTCATCTTCCTCATTTCCTGCCACTTCTTTTATATCATCTTTCTCAGTTCCCGCCACTTGTCTAATATCAACAACTGCAGTTTCCTTCTCAGTTTTGGCCAATTGTTTTATATCATTTTTCTCAGTTCCTGCCACTTGTCTTAAATCAACAACTGCAGTTTCTTTCTCAGTTTTGGCCAATTGTTTTATATCATGTTTCTCAGTTTTGGCCAATTGTTTTATATCATGTTTCTCAGTTCCTGCCACTTGTCTTAAATCAACAACTGCAGTTTCTTTCTCAGTTTTGGCCACTTGTTTTATATCATCTTTCTCAGTTCCTGCCACTTGTCTTATATCATGTTTCTCAGTTTCTGCCACTTGTTTTATACCATGTTTCTCAGTTTCTGCCACTTGTCTTATATCAACAACTGCAGTTTCATTCTCAGTTTTGGCTACTTGTTTTATATCATCTTTCTCAGTTTCTGGCACTTGTCTTATATCAACAACTGCAGTTTCTTTCTCATTTTTGGCTGCTTGTCTTATATCATGTTTCTCAGTTTCTGCCACTTGTTTTATATCATCTTTCTCAGTTCCTGCCACTTGTCTAATATCAACAACTGCAGTTTCTTTCTCAGTTTTGGCCACTTGTTTTATATCAATTTTCTCAGTTCCTGCCACTTGTCTTATATCAACAACTGCAGTTTCTTTCTCAGTTCCTGTCACTTGTCTTATATCATATTTCTCAGCTTCTGCCACTTGTTTTATACCAGGTTTCTCAGTTTCTGCCACTTGTCTTATATCAACAACTGCAGTTTCTTTCTCAGTTTTGGCCACTCGTTTTATATCATCTTTCTCAGTTCCTGAAACTTGTCTTAAATCAACAACTAAAGTTTCTTTCTCAGTTTTAGCCACTTGTTTTATATCATCTTTCTCAGTTCCTGAAACTTGTCTTAAATCAACAACTGCAGTTTCTTTCTCAGTTCCTGTCAGTTGTCTTGTATCATCTTTCTCAGTTCCTGCCACTTGTTTTATATCCTCTTTCTCAGTTCCTGCCACTTGTCTTATATCATCTTTCTCAGTTCCTGCCACTTGTCTTATATCATCTTTCTCAGTTCCTGCCACTTGTTTTATATCATCTTTCTCAGTTCCTGCCGCTTGTCTTATATCATCTTTCTCAGTTCCTGCCATTTGTCTTATATCATCTTTCTCAGTTCCTGCCTGGTGTTTTATATCACCTTTCTCAGCTCCTGCCACTTGTCTTATATCATGTTTCTCAGTTCCTGCCACTTGTTTTATATCACCTTTCTCAGTTCCAGCCACTTGTCTTATATCATCTTTCTCAGTTCCTGCCACTTGTCTTATATCATCTTTCTCAGTTCCTGTCACTTGTCTTATATCATGTTTCTCAGTTCCTGAAACTTGTCTTATATCATCTTTCTCAGTTCCTGTCACTTGTCTTATATCATGTTTCTCAGTTCCTGCCACTTGTCTTATATCATGTTTCTCAGTTCCTGCCACTTGTCTTATATCATCTTTCTCAGTTCCTGCCGCTTGTCTTATATCATTTTTCTCAGTTCCTGCCTCTTGTTTTATATCATCTTTCTCAGTTACTGCCACGTGTTTTATATCACCTTTCTCAGTTCCTGCCACTTGTCTTATATCATGTTTCTCAGTTCCTGCCACTTGTTTTATATCACCTTTCTCAGTTCCTGCCACTTGTCTTATATCATCTTTCTCAGTTTCTGCCACTTGTCTTATATCATCTTTCTCAGTTCCTGCCACTTGTCTTATATCATCTTTCTCAGTTTCTGCCACTTCTTTTATAACATTTTTCTCAGTTCCTGTCACTTGTCTTATATCATCTTTCTCATTTCCTGCCACTTTTCTTATATCCTCTTTCTCAGTTCCTGCCACTTGTCTTATATCATCTTTCTCAGTTTCTGCCACTTCTTTTATATCATTTTTCTCAGTTCCTGCCACTTGTTTTATATCATCTTTCTCAGTTACTGCCACGTGTTTTATATCACCTTTCTCAGCTCCTGCCACTTGTCTTTTATCATGTTTCGCAGTTCCTGCTACTTGTTTTATATCACCTTTCTCATTTCCTGCCACTTGTCTTATATCATCTTTCTCAGTTCCTGCCACTTGTTTTATATCATCTTTCTCAGTTCCTGCCACTTGTTTTATATCACCTTTCTCAGTTCCTGCCACTTGTTTTATATCATCCTTCTCAGTTCCTGCCACTTGTTTTATATCATCTTTCTCAGTTCCTGCCACTTGTTTTATATCACCTTTCTCAGTTCCTGCCACTCGTCTTATATCATCTTTCTCAGTTCCTGTCATTTGTTTTATATCATCTTTCTCAGTTCCTGCCACTTGTTTTATATTACCTTTCTCAGTTCCTGCCACTTGTCTTTTCTCATCATTCTCAGTTCCTGTCATTTGTTTTATATCTACTTTCTCATTTCCTGCCACTTGTTTTTTATCATCTTTCTCAGTTCCTGCCACTTGTTTTATATCATCTTTCTCAGTTCCTGCCACTTGTTTTATATCATCTTTCTCAGTTCCTGCCACTTGTCTTATACCATGTTTCTCAGTTCCTGCCACTTGTTTTATATCATCTTTCTCAGTTCCTGCCACTTGTTTTATATCACCTTTCTCAGTTCCTGCCACTTGTCTTATATCATCTTTCTCAGTTCCTGCCACTTGTCTTATATCATCTTTCTCAGTTCCTGCCATTTGTTTTATATCATCTTTCTCAGCATATAGGTCCGCTATATCTGCAGTATCTGCTATTTTGAGGGGATTAATCGGTACTGTGAGATGGTCATCTATGTAAAACTCGATTAGGTCTTTCTGAAATTCTGTAAAGAAGAAAAAATAGTATCTAACTGTTAGTAATTACAATTGACGAGAGTGTATGGTGATTGTCAAGCTCTTCTGTGACAAGGACTATCACAAATTGACTTCTATGGTGATGTGATTTACAAACTTCGTAAGATCCTTGGTCATAATCACTTTCATACAATTTGTATTAAACTTGTAAAAAAGTTTATCAAACGAGGTTATGATCTTATCATTTCGCAATGCACTGCAAGCTTAGTGGTTGACCCATTTACAGTTCGCCACTATGTTTTTCTCTTTGTTAGGGCGATGGCCGGTCAGATTGTGGACCCTATAATGACGATGGATGTTTGTCTTTAATATTGTCTGGTCGTACCCTTAACAGTTTGGTCTCTTGTTGCTATGGCTTCTGCCAAGTCATTGAGTACTTACTTTGTGGCTTTCTAGGTTTTTGTTTTATATTATATATACATGATCATGTTTGTGTTTTACTAATATTGTCTATTAATGCGTTATTGTTTGTTAGAGATTATAACCTGGCGGGGATATCTGTATTTACAGTGTCCCGTTTATTGGGGTGACAATTGGGTACTTATATTGCCTATTAATGCTGCCTTGTTGGTTAGAGAATAGTTCATGGCGGGGATTTCTTTATTTACACTGTCACGTTTTATTGGGATGACAGTAGGACAATAGAGTGTGTGAAGTTTGGTGCACCCTAGAACCTGGTTAAAAACCCCAGCGGCCTTTTTTGCCACTGACCGTTCCAAGGCGGTAGCCCTATTTTCAACCCTTTTGTGTTTGTGATGTCTTATCTTGCCTTTTATTCATCTTTAATGTTGTTCTTTATTCTGTGCATGTTTGTGGTTGACTGTCGTTCTTGAATTTCATTTCATGCAGATCCCTTTAGTATAGGTCCTGTATCTTATTTTAAAGCGATTCAGTTACAATCTTTCTATTTTTAGCAATTGAAGCTGTGGTGGCCATCTTGAACCTCCTAATATAGACATATAGACATAACCTACACAGTTCCAACAGTTTCATGAACATCTGAATACAAATTCCACTCGTGGAATAATCGTTAGTAAAGATTCCATGCCAATAGTTCTACAGAAACAGTTATCAAATCTTTATACTATTAACTGTAATTGCTTTCTTAGATTTTGCAGGAGTTTGCATTTTATTTTGACCAGCATGAACTCACCTGTAACTTTCTATGAAGTTGCATAAAGATCGAACTAAATGTTTTACAGAAGACATAGATCAACATTATTTCCATTCATAGGTTTTTTAATACAATGTTTTATGTATTTAAATAATACAAAGCACCATATACGCTTGTCACTTACAGGTGGTTCATTGAAATACACATGATACATAAACTACATGGCAATATAATATCTAATGTAAGTAGTACTATTGATTTTATATATAAAGATATACAATATTTAATAGAACAACTTATAAGGAATGTTTTAATAAGAAGGATGAAAAATAACCTGCAAAGATAGGGTTTACAAAAGAAACAAGAGGTCAATGACCTTGAAGCACTACTGGCAGGTTCTGATAGCTAGATCAGCATTCCTGTGAAGTTTCATGAAAATCTGTCAAGTAGTTTCAGAGTAGTCCTTACTAGTTTTTATACATAACTCTATGTAAACAAAGATGACCGCTGGCAACCATGATTATTGAATCAAAACAATTTTCAACAAAGACCAACATCATGTCTTGCTGATCATTTTAGAAAAAGTCCTATATCAATATCACTTATATTTTTCAAAAAGTAGTCGCTAATATTATTTTTTTTAAATCTGTTTTTAGCTCGGGCGGCCATCTTGAATTTCCGGCCGACCTGAAATTCTGCTAGGATCAACTACATGTATATCCAGAGTAATATTCAAGTGAAGTTTCATAAAAATCCGTCTAGTAGTGTCAGAGGAGTAGTCGCTACAGGTTTTTAGTACTCACTATATGTAAACAAATATGGCCTCTGGCAGCCATGTTTAATGTCGAATCAAAATGATTTTCGTCAAGGACCAACGTCATGTCATGCTGATCATTTTAGAAAAATTCCCATATCAGTAGTAGTCGCTACAACCTTGTTTTTTAAAAATCTATTTTTAGCTTTGGTGGCCATCTTGGATTTCATATCAACATGAATGTTCAACTAGACGTCATGTGTAACACTTCTGTAAAGTTTCATGAAAATCCATCTAATATTTTCAGAAGAGTAGTCGCAACAAAAAAAAGTTTACGGACGAACAGACGGACACCGCACCACGGCATAAGCTCTGCTGATCTCTGATCAGTAGAGCTAACAAACTAGAGCTATCACTAAAGGTGATAAATACCTCCGCTTCGTGACTTGTTTGAATGTATGTGTTTATCCTTAAAGAAGTTCTGTATTTTCATATAAAATAACTAAAGAGCAAATTTAATGCAAATTGTTTGAAGGTGATTAATACTCCCGCATTAGTGTCCAGTCAAAATAGGTATCATTTCCTTAATATGGATGCATGGGAATACTCTGAAGTTTGTGCTGAGCAGAATTAAATGTGGAGTCTCACATATTAAATAAGAAAAAGGTAAAAAAATATGCAAGAATTATCTGTTTATCTGTTAAATTACGCGAAAATAATTAAAATATGCGGAGTCTTAAGAAAAAGTTAGTGGAGTGTAACCTTATGAAGTCTTATAATTAGTAGAGTGTAACCTTATGAAGTCTTGTAATTAGTGGAGTGTAACTTTATGAAGTCTTATAATTAGTGGAGTGTAACCTTATGAGGTCTAAAAATACATAGTGTGGAATTTTATGGGGTTTTCATTATGTATTTCATATCATAAAAAAAGAAAAAAGAATTATGAAACTATTATCTGTTAAAGAATAGGACAAATGATTAAAAACTTAGTGGAATATTTTGTAAAAATTAGTGGAGTGTACCCTTATGTGGTTTTCATAACGTATTTTCACAGAATAACAAAAAGGAAAAGCAAATATGCAACCATGCAACCATTATTTGTTAAATAATGCAACGGGATGCGACGAGACGGGACGAGACACAAAGTAAATTAGTGGAATGTAACCTTATGAGGTCCTAAAATTAGTAGTGTGTAACTTTATGAGGTTTTCATTATGTATTTTCACGTCATAAAAAAAGAAAAAGAACATAAGCAACCATTATCTGTTAAATAACAGAACAAATATTTAAAAAACTTAGTGGAATCTTATGTAAAAATGAGTGGAGTGTAACCTTATGAAGTCTGTATAATTAGTGACATGTAACCTTAAATGGTTTTCATAATGTATTTTCATGTCACACTAAAATGAAAAGCAAATATGCAACCATGTAACTAGTATCTGCTAAACGAGACGGACACGGTGCGTCGGGACGTGATGACAAAGTGATTCCTATATACAGCTTCGAAGCGGGGATATAGAAAGGAAAAAAATAAAGAAAAGAAAAATACCAACCAGTTGATTAAGAGGAAAATTAAATAAATAGAATGTGTGTTTCCGGTATAGGCAAGACAACATTTTAGGGTCTTGTTGAAAAAAGAACCTCCATTTTCACAAAAATCTTTTCACAAATTAATTTGAGTAATGAAATATGTGTAGTAATAATAATTCAATTGAGAGCATTTGTGTTTATAATGGAATCTAAGGATCCAATTGTTATTGTCTCTTGAAAATAATAGTTATGTTATTTTCACTTAACAAGAGGTCAATGGCATTGAAGCTCTACTGGCAGGTTCGGATTTCTAGATCAACAGTCCTGTGAAGTTTCATGAAAATCTGTCAAGTAGTTTCAGATTAGTCGTTACAAGTTTTTATATACGAGAAGTGTTCAATATGTAATGCAACTAACCGTCGTATTAACGTTGGGTGAGGTTTACACACGAAATTTGAAATTGATCTTATAGAATGAACCTTCATATACACTGCCTTAAAAAGCGGCAGAGTGTTTAATGAATTTGCATAGGTCGTAATGTTGGATTCATAAAGAAATGCATTTTGCAGCAAAGTAATTTATTCAAACTTTTGTTGTAACTAGCAGTATGTGTAAATATTACGTAAACGATGTTTTCAATACAAAACATCGATACATTCCAAGGCAAAAAATGCCGTTTTCTTGGAAATATAAAAGTCCTGAACATATCAAATTCCAATAAAAATAAGTCAAATTCAGTTTGAAGATATGAAGGAAAATGGTTTTAATTGAATTGAATTGAATTGGGGTTTTAAGGCGCATAAACACATGACAAGTTATATGGCGCCTAACAGGAATGAACATGCCAGGCTCATCCTCCATGTACATCGAGATAAAATATGGAGAACGGGCCTAGAACCTTCTCACCCTGCACTGTAGAGTTGCTGCAAATTCTATTGTAGACACTCCATTAACGCTGGAGCGACGTTATTTCCTTTCTGCCACTGCTATAGTGATATGAGCGAGATGGCACCTAAAACAATGCAGGGGTCATGATGAAGACCTTTAATGAGCATGAACAAGAAATGATAAAAGAAAAATGAATTTTGGGAGGGGGGGGGGTGGTTCTACCCCTCTGCCTTCCCCTCCAATGTGATCTGCAGTGACCCTATTCTTTGCCCCGTAACCAAACGGGGCCCCCGGAACCACAAAATAAATACATAGGTAATCAATTGAAGGGAAACTCTAAAGATTTAATTTAAAATCAACAAGTTTAGTTACACTGCTCCAAAAATATTAAAGCCTGAAGTTGCTCTTTGCTTTTTTAGCATAAAATGTAAGCTATATTTTGTCGCACAGACAACATTTAAGGAGCAATAAATCCAAAAATAAACTCATTACAAATAAAAACTACGAACATTTTTATATGAAAGATATAAAAGTTTGTGGTTTTGGCAAAAAAAAGTCCATATTGGCCGTCGAAATCAAAATTTTAGTCAAAATAGTTTTGTCCGTTTTTGGCGTGTTCAGTATCATTTACATGTCTTAAAAAAATGCCCTCAAAAAACATTTTTTATTGGATGGAAGTATCTGAAACTTGATAAACTAATGGGGGAAAGTTCATTTTCACAATGTATCAATAACTACAACAATGGACCATAATTAGGTTTTAAGACCATAGTTGCCTTATATAATGAACGCCCCTCGTATAACTCTATGCAAACAAAGATGACCGCTGGATACCATGTTTATGATATTGAATCAAAATAATGTTCAACAAGGACCAACATCATATCATGCTGATCATTTTAGAAAAAGTCCCATATCAATATCGATCACTTATAGTTTTCAAGCAGTAGTCACTACAAATTTGTTTTTTAAAACCTATTTTTAACCGTGGCGGCCATCTTGAATTTCTGGCCGACCTCACAATTTGCTAGGATCAACTTGACACCAAGAGCAAATTTCCTGTGAAGTTTCATGAACATCCGTCATGTAGTTTCAGAGCAGTAGTCGCTACAATATTTTACTATATAACTCTATGTAAACAAAGATGGCCGGCCATATTTAATGTTAAACCAAATTAATTTTCGACAAGGACCAACATCATGTCATGCTGATCATTTTAGAAAAAGTCCCATATCAATATCACTTATAGTTTCCAAGCAGTAATCACTAAAACTTGTTTTTTAAAAATATATTTTTAGATATGGCGGCCATCTTGAATTTCCGTCCGACCTTAAATTTTGATAGGATCAACTACATATCAAGAGCAATATTCCTGTGAAGTTTCATGAAAATCCGTCAGTAGTTTGAGAAGTCGCTACAAGTTTTTACTACATAACTATATGTAAACAAAGATTGCCGCTGCAGCCATGTTTAATGTTGAATCAAAATGATTTTCGACAAGGACAAACATCATGCAATGCTGATCATTTTATAAAAAGTCCCATATCAATATCACTTATAGTTTTCAAGAAATAGTCGCTAAAATCTTGTTTTTTGATAATATATTATAAGCAGACCTGGAAGTAAGCTAGGACCAACTAGACATCAACAGCAACATTCCTGTGTAGTTTCATGAACATCCGTCAAGTAGTTTCAGAGGAGTAGTCGCTACAAATGTTTACAATATAACTATATGTAAACAACGATGCCATGTTTAATGTTGAATCAAAATGATTTTAGTCAAGGACCAACATCATGTCATGCTAATTATTTTGGCATGTTCATGCCTGTTAGGCGCCATATAACCTGTAATGTGTTGGTGCGCCTTAAAACCCCAATTCAATTCAATTCATTTTAGAAAAAGTCTCTTATCAATATCACTTATAGTTTTCAAGAAGTAGTCGCTACAAACTTGTTTTTTACAAAAATATTTTTAGCTTTGGCGGCTATCTTGGATTTCACATCAACGTGATTTTTTGCTAGGATCAACTAGACTTCATGGGCAACATGTCTGTAAAGTTTCATGAAAATCCATCCAGTAGTTTCAGAGGAGTAATCGCTAAAAATAGTTTACGGACGGACAGACGGACGGACGGACGACTGACACTGCACCACGGCATAAGCTCTGCTGATCTCTGATCAGTAGAGCTAAAAGTGTATGCAAATTAGACCAGAAGCCATGTGAGTGCATACATTGCAAAAAAAGAATGATTTACTGTTTCCACATCCATAGCGCAAAAAACGCACAGATATTTCAGTTTACTATGTACATACCATTAAAATTGTGTTTCTTGCAACATTTTTCACGATGTCATTATATTAAAAACTTTGTACGTTTTGTGTAGATGGTTGATGTGAATGGTGTTCTATATATTTGTTTCAAGTCAAATGTTTGTGTAGATGGATGATGTGAATGGTGTTCTATATATGTGTTTCAAGTCATATGTTTCATCTGAGAAACGTTCTTCTCATTGGAATTGTTGTTTTACAATAACTGTCGGTCCATTTCTTATTTGAGGTTTATAGAGAAACTTAGTTATATGTTTTGCGGATTGATTTTTTTTTAGAATACTAGCGCTTTTTATTTGTATTTGTATCGTTGATCCTTTTTTTAACCCAGTAGTAGTTTTACCAAATAAAACGGGACGGTCTGCCTTTACCACAAAAATGACTGTCATAAAATTATATAACCTAAAATGTGCTAAAATGACTTATAACACAATACAAAACAAACAAACAACCTGTCTTTAACTTCACTTGGTTAACTTGATACGAGGGACGAGTTTATTCGAAAATGTGCTTTGCAAAATTGCCAAAAAAAACAAAACTTCTTCACTCTGCAAATATAAATTATCCACGTATTTTATGTCCTTATTAAACCAATTACTATAAAATACTGATTTATTATTGATTTTTAAATCAGAATTATTCCATATTATCGATCTATTAATTCTCTCTTTGTTTTAATTTTTGAATATTTCCCCCCACGAAATAACACTACTGCAACTTGAACTCATTAAAATTCCATGAAAATCTCATGAAAACATGTAATTCCATTGAAATGACCCATTCATTTTTGTAAACAAATATTAATGGTTACAAAGATGTAACCATTAATATGTAAGTTAATGGCCATAAAATATAGATAATCCAATGAATTGGCCATTAATATATTATTAATACAAGAAATCCGTGGATTCACATGTCTCGCCTAACGGGGGCTTTACTTAAAAATAAAAAGGTGAATGATGCTTAAATGAAAGTTTGTAAACATTTAAGTAACTAAAAACAATGGAGTTTGCCATTTGCTGAGATGACATTTATATGCATTTGTGCCATTTTATTAAAAACAAGAGGCCCAAGAGGGCCTGTGGATGCTCTACTGGGTAAAACGGCCAAGATTTGTCGACATACAATAGCCATCAGTTTTTGTTTTTTTTAAACATTGCAAAAACAACAGGGATAGGATGGCCTTAGATCGCTCACCTGGTAATCATGGGCAATAAGTGTGCTGTGTCTACTCTGGCATGTGCATTTTTTCATTTTTCCCACTTTCTTCTATGAATGAAATTTCATAAAAATGGTTGGGGGATGGGGGTGAGGGTGGCGGGGTGAAGGTCACATCCACATTTGCTTTGTCACGTTGCAATGTACCGGTCCACTCAAGATACAACTATAAGCAAAGTTTGAAAGGTCTTAGTGCATACAGTTTGTGAAAAAGTGACATTAACGCCAAAGTTGAAGGTAAAAAATATAAGGTTATCTGCCCTTGCTTGGAGGGTCAAGGTCACTTCCACATTTGCTTTTTCACGTTGCGATGTACCACTCAAGATACAACTATAAGCAAAGTTTGAAAGGTCTTAGTGCATACAGTTTGTGAAAAAGTTACATAAACGCCAAAGTTGAAGGTAAAATTATAAGGTTATCTGCCCTTGCTTGGAGGGTCCAGGTCACTTCCACATTTGCTTTGTCACGTTGCGATGTACCACTCAAGATACAACTATAAGAAAAGTTTTAAAGGTCTAGTGCATACAGTTTGTGAAAATGTGAACTAAACGCAAAAGTTGAACCTAAAAATTATTAAGTTATCTGCCCTTCGCTTGAAAGGTCAAGGTCACTTCCACATTTGGTTTGTCACGTTGCGTTTTACTACCCAAGATACAACTATAAACAAAGTTTGAAAAGTCTAGTGCATACAGTTTGTAAAAAAGTGACCTAAACGCAAAAGTTGAAGGTAACAAATAGTAAGTTATCTGCCCTTTGCTTGTAGGGTCAAGGTCACTTCCACATTTACTTTGTCGCGTTGCAGTGTACCACCCAAGATGCAACTATAAGCACAGATTGAAAGGTCTAGTGCATACAGTTTGTGAGAAAATGACCTAAACGCAAAACTTGAATGTTGACGCCGCCACCGCCGCCGCCGCCAGAAAAGCAACACCTATGTTTCTTTTTTTCTTCGAAAAGGCGAGACAAAAAACAGTACCATGAACAATTGACCATGAAAAAATAAATGGGCATTAATCCTTGTTCAATTTCTTTTGATGCCAATTAATGACCATTCAAGTCCTGCAAATAATGGCCATTAAATTAATTAATACCCATCATAATATTCAAATTTCTTTTCAGTATTCAGGACACATATTAGTACCCATTAATATTTTGAATGCTAACCATACAACTCTAGTTTTAATGGCCATTATCTTATATAATGGAAAGGTTGTCTTTACCTGCCCATTATCTTCACAACTGTCTTTGTCTTATGACCATTAATTTACATAATACCAGGTAAGTAAAATAGTGGCCATGAAGTTCACACACATTTATTCATGTAAATTGGCCTTTAATTTACTTAAGAAAAGTTAAAGGTCATCAACAGATCAAATTTCACATATTCATTCATTTAATTGTCATACATGCATTTCTGTTACTCTAGATCTATACCCTGTAAAAAAGGTTTTGGACCATGGCAGTGTTCGAACCCGTACAATGATCGCTCAACCATGACATTCGACCATAACCTTTATTATCTCAGTTGATAATTCACAATAGATCAACCATCAACAATAATTATCGTTAACAATGAAAGTTTCCAAAAAAACAATAATCTTTTTATTGGTTACTCGAATGTCTGTAACTTTTATTGCTTTCATGGACTTTGCAACATTTTTCACAGACCCCTTGTGTGTTCGCGATCTTTTTTAAAATCTAATCTTGTTTGGAATTTAATGTTTCTGGTAACAAATGAACCGAGTAGGGTAGACCTTGGTTACTAAAAATGATAATTAAATTCTGTCCACTAGTTTTATTTTTATATGACATTATATACCCTGGTCCAAATCTGTTTTTACAGAGTATAGTTTATAAATCAAGTCTATGACTATTCTAAAGAAAAAGCTGTTTGAATCATTAACAATACATTCGTATGCTCAGAAGCATTGCGCTTTAGGTAGACGAAACTGTTAATAAGGTTGCAATTGGTTGAAATACGTTTATCAATCAAATAACATATATTGTTAATGCCATTTGACATATGCAGGGAACTGTCTTCATTCTGCATTGAAGGATTATGTTCCCTGGAACAAAAAAAAGATTAGAAGTTGAATATCTCACAACACTTCTGCATATTTTTACAGGAAACTTACTGTACCTCATATTATTACACTAGTTAGAAACAACAAGAGCTGTCGGAGAACAGCGCAGCTCGATTATTCGATTTTTCAGAGAATAATAACTTATAGCTAGTATATACCGTCAGCAAAACAAGGATAAAACAATGTGGGTTGGGGGATGGGGCTTGTATAGAAACTCAGGCCGATATAAAATTATGTGGAATTTTATAATTTTTATCTGTTTAAATCCAAATTTGCTGTCATTTTAAAGAAATCCATGGTTGAAAGGCAACTCGGGAAGGGAGCTGATATCTGGCAATTTTTATTGTGGCCTCATTTCATTTTTTTTATTGATATTTCATCTGTGTATCTGAATTTAATCTAAATTGTTTTATATGTAAATAATTGCGTTCAACTTAAAATATTAATATCTAAATAATGGACGATAAAATGAAAACAATTCCCCTGTCCCTGTCCTCCATGTTAGGGGAGCCCATAAACCAATGGAGGGTGGGCAGGGCATCCAACATTCAACATAGCTATATAATTATGCGTAAACAAATTACAAAAGATTGAGTTTCGAGTGGGGGCGGGAGGTGAGGGCAACATATATGTGTAAGAAGTTATGTAAGAATTGACCAAAACAACACAGAAATATGTAAAACAAAACAAAATGAAATAAAAATATTCCAGTTTCGAGTGTGTGTGTATTTGTGTGTGTGTTTGTGTGTGTTTGTGTGTGTGTGTGTGGGCGGGGGTGGGGGGGGGGGGCAACATAGCTATGTGTAAGAATTCAGTGGGGTAGGGGGCGGCAGGAAAGGGCAACAATATGTGTAAGAAGCTATGTAAGAATTGACCAAAACAACACAGAAATATGTAAAAATAAATAAAAATGGTAAAATGCGTAAGAATTGACAAAAGCAACACAGAAATATGTAAAACATTTCGAATGGGGGGTGGGGGAGGGAGGGGAGAGACAATGGGGAGGGGGAAACATATATATTTTTAAGAAGCTATGTGTAATTGACTAAAACAACACAGAAATATGTAAAAAAATAATAGAGTTTCTGTTTAAGCTATGTGTAAGAATTGAGGTGAGGGTGGGGTGGGGGTGGGAGGATGGGGCAACAATATGTGTAAATAGCTATGTAAGAATTGACCAAAACAATACAGAAATATGTAAAAAAAAATAAACCAATATATAAATATTCCAGTTTCGAGTGGAGGGGCGTGGGATGGGGGAGGGGAGGCGGGTGGGGGAAGGGGCAAAATGCGAAAAAAATAATAAAAGCAACACAGAAAAATGTAAGAAAAAGAAACAGAGTTTCAAGTGGGGGTGGGGGAGGTGAGAGGCAGGGAGGGGGAGGGGGCAACATATATGTGTAAGAATTGACTA
Source organism: Cyrtodaria siliqua (assembly GCA_037043455.1). Lineage (NCBI taxonomy): Eukaryota > Metazoa > Mollusca > Bivalvia > Adapedonta > Hiatellidae > Cyrtodaria > Cyrtodaria siliqua. The sequence continues at coordinate 114,223 of JAWPHD010007917.1, forward strand.
AAAAAACACAGAAATATGCAGCAACAGGTCTATGACCTTGAAGCTCTATTGATAGATTTTTGATAGCTAGAACAGCATTCCTGTGAAGTTTCATGAAAATCCGTCAAGTAGTTTCAGAGGAGTAGTCGCTACAAGTCTTCATTATATAACTCTATGTAAACAAAGATGTCCACTGGCGGCCATGTTTAATGTCAAATCAAAATAATTTGAGACAAGGTTCTACATCATGTCATACTGATCATTTTAGAAAAAGTCTCATATCAATATCACCTATAGTTGTAAGAAGTACTAGCTACAAACTTGTATTTTGAAAATTTATTTTTAGCCATGGGGGCCATCTTGAATTTGCGGCCAACCTGACATTTTACTAGGGTCAATTAGACATCAAGAGCAACATTCCTGTGAAGTTTCATGAACATCCTTCTTGTAGTTACAGAGGAGTAGTAGCTACACGTTTTTACTAGGTAACTCTATGTAAACAAAGATGGCCACTGACAGCCATGTTTAACATCGAATCAAAACGATTTTCAACAAGGACCAACGTCATGTCATGCTGACCATTTTAGAAAAAGTCCCATATCAATATCACTTATAGTTTTCAAGAAGTAGTCGATAAAAACTTGTTTTTTTAATTTATATTTAGCCGTGGCGGCCATCCTGAATTTCCGGCCGGCCTAAAGTTTTGCTAGGATCGATTAGAAATCAAGAGCAACATTCGTGTGAAGTTTCATGACAATCTGTCAAGTAGTTTCAGAGGAGTAGTCGTTACAAGTTTTCATTATATAACTTTATGTAAACAAAGATGGCCGCTGGCAGTCATGTTTAACGTCGAATCAAAACAATTTTCGACAAGGATCAATATCATGTCATACTGATCATTTTAGGAAAAGACGCATATCAATATCACTTTTAGTTTTCAAGAAGAAGTCGCTACAAACTTGTTTATTGAAAATTTATTTTGTGCCGTGGCGGCCATCTTGAATTTCCGGCAGACCTGAAATTTTGCTAGGATCATTTAGACATCAAGAGCAACATTCCTATCCGTCGGGTAGTTTCAGAGGAGTAGTCACTACAATTTTTACTAAATAAATCTATATAATCAAAGATGGACGCTGGCAGCCATGTTTAACATCGAATCAAGATGATTTTCGACAAGGACCAACATCATGTCATGCTTATCATTTTAGAAAAAGTCCCATATCAATATCACTTCGAGTTTTCAAGAGGTAGTCGCTACAAGCTTGTTTTTTAAAAATCTATTTTTAGATGTGGTGGCCATCTTGAATTTCACATCAACATGAATTTTTGCTAGGATCAACAAGACTTCATTGTTTTTGTCAATTCTTACATAGCTGGTTTGAAATTTCTTATAGCATTATGCATCTTATTCATACTTCACCCATATAGGGGCATGGGCTCCCTCCTCCACACCACACCGCCCACTCCCTTCACCCCCTTGAACTCATAGATGTTGCCCCCCACCTCCCACACCCTGCCTCTCCCCCAACTCGAAACTCGATTTTTTTATTATTATTTTTAGCTCTACTGATCAGAGATCAGCAGAGATGATGCCGTGGTGCTGTGTCCGTCGTCCGTCCGTCCGTCCCTCCGTCCGTCTGTCCGTCCGTAAACTTCTTTTTGTAGCGACTACTCCTTTGAAACTACTGAACGGATTTTCATGAAAGTTTACAGCTATATATGTGTAAGAATTGACCAAAACAACACAGAAATATGTAAAAAATAAACAATTGAGATTCGAGTGTGGGGTGAGGGGGGAGAGGCATGGAGGTGGGGGCAACATATATGTGTAAGAAGCTAAGTGTAAGAATTGACTAAAACAACACAGAAATATGTTTAAAAAAATGAGTTTCCACTGTGGGAGGGAGGGGAGGGGAGAGGCTGGGTGGGGGAGGGAGGGGGCAACATATATGTGTAAGAAGTTAGGTGTAAGAATTAACTAAAACAACACAAAAATATGCAAAACCAAAAAAAGTTTCGAGTGACGGGGGGTGGGGGAGCGGACAACAAATATGTGTAAGGAGCTATGTGTAAGAATTTACTAAAACAACACAGAACTATGTCAAAAAAAGACGGGTATGGAGGGGGTTGCGGGTTGCGGGAGTTGGTCAGAGGGTGGGGGAGGAGGGAGTCCATGCCCTAATATGGTTTAAGTATGAATAAGATGCATAATGCTATAAGAAATCCCAAACCAAAATTATAGATATATACATGCTTACATGCAAACCTAGATCTGCCTTTATTGCACATTTTATGGGCCATCACAATTTGAGTTCCATGGGAGCCCAGAATTTGCAGAAGGCAAAATTACTTACGCAACCCTTTACAACATACTATAAGGAAACCAATTCCCAAATTTATTTCAGCTAGGACAAGAAATGTAAGAGATATAGACCTGTAAACACAGCTTACACGCACAATTTGATGTGAATTAGACACATTTTAAGGGCTATAAGAATTTGCGTTCCTTGGGACCCCATGGTTTACAGTAACCAATATTGCTTATGCAGCCCTTACGATAATGTTATAAGGAAGCCCATGGCCAAATTTGGTTGTGTTAGGATAAGAAATGTAAGAGATACAGACTTGTAAACACAGCTTACACGCAAACCTTGATGTTGGACGCGGACGCCAACGCCGACGCCGACCCCGGGGAGATTACATAAGCTCTCTTATTCTTCGAATAGTCGAGCTATTTATAGATATATACATGCTTACAAACAAACATTGCACATTTTATGGGCCATCACAATTTGGGTTCCATAGGAGCCCAGAATTTGCAGAAGCAAAATTACTTACCCAACCCTTTACAACATACTATAAGGAAACCAATTCCCAAATTTAGTTCAGCTAGGACAAGAAATGTTAGAGATATAGACCTGTAAACATAGCTTACAAGCAACATGACGTGGAATTCAGAGGACCCTGGTTCAAGCCTCATCGGCGCCAGTGAATTTTGTCGGTGTGTTCTTGGGCAAGACACTTTCCCTTACCCTCGTCCGTAGGATGTGGACGTAACCCAGGCGTTCCCGTGTATCGATTTTCTTCTTATATTCGTTAGTAGGACAGGTTCATAAATTCCTCTGTATCATTCCCCCCACCCTATAAATATTTTATACATAGTCCCAATCCTAGGTTAATTCCATATTCTAAATCAAGTACGGAGAACATCACAACCTATGTTAAACGAAAAAGAAACGCAACTCGAGAATTTAAGCTATATATTGTATGTACAGTATGCTGCTGTTAATCCAATGGTATATGGCTACGTATAGACCCTTTCGCACAAAAATACTTAAACAACATATAACACAGCAAATAGTATGCCGTCAAAGTTTCATTATTGACAGAGTACGCGTTTGGCTCAAGCATGTGAGCAAACTTTGGATGCAACATTTTGCTAACTCTTTACGTTGAATACAGTATTGAACTGGCTAAATTGTTCCAAGAGGAACTTCAACATGTATAAATTTAAAGGCTAAGACTAGGACTGGTCGGCCTGTAGTCAGAATAATGTGACCATAAGCGGTATAACATTTAATGTCTACGCCGTGGTATTCCAGTGTGGCAATACTATAAATTTAGCATATCCATTTGATGGAAGCCCCCTGCAGGGACGTCCGATTTCATTCATTGAGACAACTTCTAATTTCGTAACATTTTACATTCTTATTTCTTACTTCATAACTTTATACTTCCATTTTTCTGATTTCTGGAGGTTCTGGGTTGAAGCCTCACCGGCGCAATTGAGTTTCATGGCAAACTAAATTCGGTTAATTATAGTTGCATCATGATTATCATAATGTTTTAATGCATTCAACCTAAATATCTTAGAACAACATTGTCGTATCGTAAAGGTATCATAGCTAGAACCCCGTTTACATATTATACAAGAAGGCACACATTTATTTGTATATACAAGTGTGCAGCGAATGCCAGTAAGGTGGCGGACATGTTGACTGTTCGTGATGCGTAGTACTGATCGTAATTCGTCTACATGTACATATGTATAAGCGGTTTGTCGACTCTTTATCTACCATCTCTCGACAACATAGTCGGCAGCTGCCAAGCACTTTAGTGAAGTACGAAAAATGGATATGTATCAGAAATTTGATGGAAGGATAAATAGCATTAAACTGTATTAAAGTATGAAATCGTCTACTTACTGGTGGGAAAGTCCGGTGAGGTCACACGTTTGCCTTCTTTGCCACTCTTCTCTGTTATTTCTTCTGATAACTCTAGTTCCTCCAACCTGTCTGTTATTGTAAATAATAAAAGCACTTATTTATGTAGAAGATCAACATCATTATATCGTATGTAGGACTGTACAGTACTCATACACTGTATAGTACTGATATACATGCATCTCGTGTATTACATTAGAAGTGTCATTTAAACCATCAATTAGAAAATAACGGATTTATAAAGCTATACTAATGATTTCCTTATCGGCCTTTGGTCGAATTGTTTATATCGTCAACATGTATTTATGTGTGAAATGTGACTCGTGAAGGTCTTTATGTGACTTAGAAACATGGCTAATGTGTAAGGGATTATTTTAGAATAAAGACAAAGCTAATATTTCATATACTGTCGCTTTTCCTCGATTGACATCTCTCTATTGAACATACATGGAGAAATAATTAGCAATATATGTGACAAGAAAACTAATTTTAATATTGATTTGTCACGTTCTGACGGCAGATGTCGTGTGAATCACCTTCGAGGGGAAAGGTATGCAGATACCTGTGTAAGCGAAATAAACAGATTAGGTAACGGGTCGGTGATGACATGGTCTGGTATACAAAAAATGAAGTCGTGCTGCAGAGAGATATACATCAACACATGGAATAACCTGCCCCCAATCATGTTGGGAATTATGTTGCTTCTACGAGACAGCTTTGTATCGCTGTCATCAGATCCCACGGAGGTCATACGTGTTATTAGAATGTGTGTGTTACTTTGACAAATGACCCGTGTACTTGTTGAAATGTATATAGTGCAAAACGAATTAACTTCATTAATTTTGTTTTGTAATACTTTATTCTCCAGAAATACAATAGGATATCAAGAAATACACAAAAAACTGAGAACATTATTGGCATATTCTTAGGGTGGGTACTTAGATATTGTTGACTAGTATATATTGAAAGTAAACCTATTGAAGATGATGTGCGTAAAAAACAAGGTTATTTAGGCCGTGAGTTATACAATTTTTTGTTACCATCTCAAGGAACTATTCTTACTAGTACCATATTATTGAGTACCTTGTAGAGAAACAAAAAAAACATGATGGCAGTGCCAACATGGTAGCTGATTCCTGTTATTTAGAGTTATCTCCCACTTTTAACTAAAAATCAGGTTTATTTAAAAAATGTTTTCGCTGAAACCTCAAGAGCTACAGGTGTAATATTGTGCATGTATCATACATTTAGGGTCCTGTACAAAGTATTTATAAAATAGTGACCCCGGGGCCAAATCTGACCCAGCGCCGGGAGTAAACAGTTGTACATAGAGTTATAGCCAGTTTGTTAAAATGTTGACCCTGGGGTCATATTTGGCTCCGCCCCCAGGGATCATATATTTTCATTTTACTTTCTATATTCGATACCGTTGTAAGCGATTCGCTTCTAAGGTACTTCTTGATTGTCTTCCTGGGTAGAACAGGTACTAAGAATGCATATAAAGTGTTTTGCTCAGGGACACAACACATATTGTTATGGCGGGGATGAAACCCACGACTTTTAGATCAATGGGTCCAATGCTCTACCACTAGACCAAAACGCTCCACATAGAGTCATATAGAAACATTTCTAAAACAAGAAATGTCACAGTAAGTGACAATGCCCCCGAAGTGACCTGTTAGTGTGACCTTGACCTTGGAGCAATATGAAACCAACAGATATTTAAAAATAAGTAAAAATAAATAAATGAATCAAATCAAACAATAAAAATCAAATAAAAAAAAAAATTGAAAAATTTAAACAAAAAAAAAAATTTAAAAAAAAAAAATAAAAAAATAAATGTTTTTATTTTTTTTCAATCCAACGAGGCATTTTGGAGGAGTAGCGCCGACAAGAAATTAAAAAAATGTCAAGGGGCCGTTACTCCATCAAAAATCAACGAACCGCAAAAAAATGCAATAGGCACAGCCAATGCTTCCTGCTAACACGCGCGTTAACACCAAAAAAATAAACAAGAAATGTCACAGTAAGTGACAGACCTGTAAGTGTGACCTTGACCTTGGAGCAATATGAAACCAACAGATAAATTAAAAAAAAAATCAATCAAACAAACAATAAAAATCAAATAAAATAAAATATCAAAAAAAAATAAAATAAAATAAAATAAAAATTTAAAAAAAAAGAAATTAAAAAAAAATATTAAAAAAAAAAAATAATAATAAAAAAATTATTTTTAAAAAGAATAACTTTTTTTTCGCGACACGTTCCCTTTGTTGTGGTGAGCAATTGTGCGAAGTTATTTGAAAATCCATCCATATTGTCAGAGTTATGAAGCGGACACGAGTGTATAGACGAACGGACTTTGACCTTTGATCTCTAAGTGTGACCTTGACCTTGGAGCCACGGACATGGGTTTTGTGCGTGACACGTTGCCTTGTTGTGGGTGAGCAATTGTGCGAAGTTATTTGAAAATCCATCCATTTATTCTCAGAGTTATGAAGCGGACACTAGTGTATCACGAACGGATTTTTGACCTTTGACCTCTAAGTGTGACCTTGACTTTGCAGCCGCGGACCTGGTTTTTGTGCGCGACACGTCGTCTTGTTGTAGTTAGCAGTTGTGCAAAGTTATTTAAAGTCCGTCCATTATTGTCATAGTTATGAAGCGGACACGAGTGTACACGCGAACGGACAGACAATGCGATTACTATATGCCACCCTTCGGGGGCATAACAAGAGGCCCAAGAGGGCCTTTGGGACCGCTCTACTGACTAATATGGCTCTTATAACATCAATGAAGCGAGTGACTATCGTCTAAAAGAGGCAAAATATAGCATTTTTAACTAAATCAAGAGCCAGAAGTCTGCCATTACTGGTCTCATCTGGCTGGTTTTCGAACTTGGCCCAGTAGTGATAATAAAAAAAGATAAAAATAATATAAATATTTATTTTTTTAAATTAAAAAATTAAAAAATAAAGAAATTATATAAAAATAATAAAACAAAAAAAGTCAAAAAATCTGGTAAAGTTTAGCTAAAGATAAAATGAATAATGAAGGCCTTATCGCCTTAACTAGGCAAAATATAGCATATTTAATGACATCAAGGGCCATAACTCCGCTGTTACTGGTCCGATTTGGCTGGTTGTTGAACTCGTCCGAGCTTTTATTGACATTAACTATTTGGTAAAGTTTGGTAAAAGATCAGATGAAATACTGAAGGCTTTATCGTCTTAACGAGACAAAAGTTAACGACGGACGGACGACGGACAACTCGGTTCAATAATATACATGTAGCTTATGATTCACTACCAATTTTGTTAAAAAAGTGATCCTATGGTCAAATTTCGCCCAGTCCCGGGGGTCACACTTCTACATAGAGTTATGTAGGAACGTCTATAAACATATTCTTCTCTGAAACTACAAGAGCTCGAGGTCTAATAAGCTGCATGTATTGTTATATTATTGTCATTTACCTAGTTATTTTAATGGTGACCCTGGAATCAAGTTTATCTCGGCCCCGGGGGTCTCATTATTACATTGAGTTATATAGGAAAA
>JAWPHD010007918.1:0-121945 GCA_037043455.1 Cyrtodaria siliqua
GGTCTTCCCAGGTTGGATGCATAGTATGGAAACTCTACAGGACTTTCACATGAAAGCTGCAACCTCACAAACACTTTCCCTTGTAGTGCATCTCCTGAAATTAATATGAGATTTAATGTATAGCACCTAATGAAATGACACCTGTATTTTGCCGTTCAAACAATGCATAGTTCATAGATTCAGAATAATGCATTTCAATTCAAAATGTTCAATGTATTAGTTTAAGTGGACTGTTTATACTAGCGCAGAAAATCTCTGCGGAAAGTCCACACATAAGAAAGTCAAACGCGTAAGCACGTCGGAGGATGGCGCATAATCTCGCCATTCGTAGACGTGTATTTTATGCACTAATACATGTATGGGTCAGTTTGTGTTTTACAGGCATATTTGCATAAAGCACACACTTGTCAAAAACGCCAATGCAGAACTTAAATTGGTGGAACCTGGTTAATATAAGTACACAGATATATCGTAGATTTAATAAACACATATTTATTAAATCTTTCACTGAAGGGCCACATTGATAAAGAATGTATTTACTTTTGTTTTAAGGATTACAGTTGGAAGATCCGGCTTAACTTTAATACCTGTATATCTTTCTGCATTTGTAGCTTTAAGTGAAGCTGGTTTTCTGGCATAGGACGCGGCCATTAGCACTTCAAATGCTGATGTCTGTGGTGTGTCCAAACAGTTTTGATTTTCTGATAAACTGTCACTCCTTTTTACATTAAAGTTTACATATTTCAATGTCTTGTCAAACTCTTTAACAATTCGTATTTCTTCAAAAAATCCGGACAGAACTGTTCAGAACTCCCAAATTTGTTGCTGAGACTAACCGACACAACATCACTTTCTCTCGATTGAAAGTCTGCGTCCGACAATAAATCTTCGTACACGTCCTTCCAAGTGTTTTCCGATTCGTATTTATGAAGGTGATTCTTGCATATGGATTCTTTTTTACCATTTGTATAATCCACGGTTATTGACGACGACAATATAAAATAATCTGCCTCGAGTTTTCGCTTCGACATGTAAAATGCGTAATTACTGGCTGGACGTCGCCATTTTTGTTACCATAACAAAACGTACTTCATTCGAGAATATAGAGCAAAATGAGGAACCAAATGTATGACGCTGTCTATTCTACGGCGCATATTTTCCGCGGTAAATAAAGCTGGCCGCCAAAATTGAAAGTTGAGTTAATAATACGGCGCTTTTTCTTCCCGGGAATCTTTTTTTGCCGAAAAAAATTAATTTTCCTTCAAAATCGTTCAGTCGGCGGCTTTTTAGTGAGTCGGTTGGGAGAGAGCAAACAAACAATCGTTTAATTTTGGCCCAATGTACCATAAAGCATTGTTAAGGACCTGAAAATAAACATTAAAAATTAAATCATCACTGACAATTCCTAACACACATAATTTATAGAAGCCTTTAAAGACAAAACTGTTTCATTTTAAATCTACATTAAATCTACCACACAGTAAGTAATTCCTAGCCTTTCAAAACACGTAAACATATAAAGTTTAAAAGAAAAGATGAAAGTGATCCACTTCACATAATTCTATATTGTACAGATAGAGGAGTATGCTCATTGGGTTTTCAGCTTCTCACCTCGGATGTCATCTGGAAAGAAGTGATTGGCATGGACATCAACATGGTTTGATCCATACTTCTTGAAACCTTCCTCTCCTGATAGTGGTATTGTTGTGGGATCAAGTATGCTGAAAGCTGCCAGAACAAGTGAGCTGTCACTGAAGCTTCTGTCAATGTTCTGGATTAAGCTTTCAACGTAGTTGTTCATAAGATTGAGGAGTTCCTTGGAGTGGTTTACCTTCAATGAGATGTCTCCACAAAAATATTTGTAAAGGAGTCTATGTCTTGACTGAGACTTTGTATAGGTGATTCCTCATCTTTCAGTTGCTTCAGTTTGTCCTTCATCATGTTCACAGCAGGGCGAATAGCAGAGAAGTTCAAGGATCCCTTCTGGAAGTGTCGTGATAGACCTGAAAGTATGGGAAGGATCTCATTCAGTATGTAGATTGTCCCGATAAACTTCAGACACCTCATCCATCGCAGTAAGCAATGCTCAGTGGCATCTGTTTCTTCAAGCAGTGTTATTGTTTGAAGAATGGCTTTAAAGTCATATTGAACAGCACTCACTGATGCATAAACTAAGCCGTCGTTTGTGACAGGCATTTTTCAAGCGATTTTCGACTTCTTTGTGGAAGGCTTATCTAAATGTATGGATTTTAACTCCATCTGGGTTTTCAGATAGGCAGCCATTCGCTTTGGCGAGTTTTCAAAGAACTGCCAAAGTTGACGCAGTAGAGTTTCCATAGTTTTAACATATGAGATTGACTCATCTGTACATGGTAGTGCTAGTCTGTGACAGACACATTGAATGTTGATCATGGATGGACTGTGTTTTCTTAGTAGAGCTGCAACTCCGCCTTTTTTGCCAGTCATGACTGAGGTGCCATTTGATGCAAATCCTGTAAGTTTTGATACATCATGGCCAGTATCAGCAAGTTCCTGTAAAAGCATTGAAGAAATTGCATTGGCATCAGCGCTTGTATAATCAGACAAAACATTTTGACAACTCAGAAAGCTTGTTTCAACTTGTTCAGTGTCACTACAGAAGAATTGAAGACATGTTACAAGATTTTCTGTCACAGCTAGAAATGTCCGCAACTTCACCTGTCAATAGACAGTATGTTGAAATGGGAGATATTGAATATCCAATCAGATTGTAAACTCGTAACGGTGATGTAGCTATTGATTGTTTTTGTTTCATTCCGTAATATAATTAGCATGTCTCGATCACTTATCCCTAAGAAGTCAATCCCTCCCCCCCTTTCTGTCTGGCGCATAGTTCAAGACTCGTCCCACTTCTTGGTGGATCACATGTTCTGTAGTACCAAAACGTCGTCCTTAGTCACAGTAATAACACCAAAGATTGATGTGTTGTGCTACCAATTGCTATTATGTCAGACTGTTTGGCGTTTCTCCTGGTAGCATTTCTAGCATCTGTTAGAATGTTAATTCTGTGGTATGTTATGTCATTCTCTTCTGCCTTATGTATTGCTCTAACCTCCTCCTCTTGTCTGGCATCTGTTATGGACTCTTCTGTAGCATCTTTAGTCGCGTCACAACATATTTCCTTCTTTGAATCAAACATTGCCTGTGAGCACTGACCAAACATATCAACTTCACAAAATCTCTCATATTGAATGTATCTTAGTCCTGAAGTATATAATCCATGAAGAATTTGAATGTTTCCAAGGAATTTTCCACCTTCTATATGGGGAGAAGTATCAAATTTGAGCACATGGTCTTTTTCACATTTAAAACGCACTTTTTCGGCATGTCGAAACATCTCAATGTTTTCATCAATGTCAATCAGTGAATGACAATTAACATGATGCTCTAAAATATCATGACAAATATTTCTGAGTGCATTTCTACTGGTTAAGAAATGTGTTTCATCAGTTTCTCATCAGTTTCATTTTGTTTTGCTACTAAATAGTTTGTGGATTGAAATCCAGAAGCATATTGTCTTGTTCCATCTTCTTTTGTCCCAACACCATGTGCTTTCAAATAGAAATCTAAAACTGTGTTTAATATTACAGCATTGTTTGTTTCGCGAACTTTTTCACTCTTAGTCAGTTTGCACTGATCATTCTTGTTGAAGATTTTTATTTTGTTTTGTTCATTTTCAGCATAAAACTTAATAGTTCCACTTACAGATTGTTTTTCTTGCAATTTTTCGCTTTTTGATTTCTACGTTTCATAGGTGAACCAGAGTCAGATTTCTTTTGCCTATACTCCTAGAAAATCCATGTTTAGCCTTGTCTTTAATTCGTTCAAGGCCTTCGCCTGCATTATGTGGTTCCATTTTTACAGATATAATATTAAACTAATTTCAAAAGAATGTCTAATCATTATTACAATTACAGCAGTACGAGTAACCAAAAGTGTAATCATTTTCTTGAAAATCCTGATTAAAACATGACTATATGGATACATTTCTTTGTTTTAGAAACTAGTATCTCATTCAGAAACTTCTTTGTTTTACAAAATATGTCGTTCAGAATCTTGTTTTATTTTGACAGGAAATGGGCCGGAAACCGCCGTCTGCTTTTCACAGCAACTCAAGTCTAGTTGTAATGTTTGTAAACCAAACAGTTTACGCAAATTGTTTAAATCATAACAGTATGCATGTAATTAATTGTAATGAGCTGTTTTCGAACGCTTAAATGTCTGCATACATGATCGCCGTACATTCGTGAAAACTGATTACATGGTTTTCAGCATATGAATTCCTCCATCTAAAAAGGAACTAATGAGTTCCTGTTTCGTGAAAGAATATATATCGTCTTTCTATCTGTTTTCGACCGCCATGTGATTTCGACCGATGGCAGATATTACGTCTGCGCATGTTTATTGTGCAAATTTCGTCATCCACTTTTATGACCGTCTGCTTAATGAATAGTTCTAAACAACAACAGAAAAAACTTGCATTTTAAGGCTATGGATAATTTTCCTGTGGATATTTTATCACTTTACCGGTGTTCTAGTCATTAAATGTATCCCATTTTAAAGCAGACTTACGCAAAATAACATATGTTATGACGCAATGATGATTTAATCCTTTGTCTTTCATAAGATATCAACACGTTTTATTTAATCGTCAAATGAGAAATGATAAACGGGTTATGTCAAAGGCTGGGGTACCTGCATAAAAACATGATGAAATATCGGTGTTTGCGTTAAAACATATGGTAATTTTTATGTTAGTACATTACCCATTTCACACGTGACCTAAATTCTTGACAAGCAGGCGGTCATGTTATGAAAACAGCAAAAGATAATAATTAAAAGACTCCACAGTATTGAAGAAGATAGATTTTAAGGTGATGAGGGTACTTATATTTTTCATAGAAAATAAGTAGGGCTTTGTTTCTTCCTGTTCAATTAAAAACATTAAAAAATAGTTGATGATTTTGTTTGTTTTCTTTGCGCTGTCAGCCAGTGTGAATTTAGGTCATACAATTTGCATAAAATTTTCAGTATGAAATGCTGCATCTCGGGGTAAAAAATATAAAAAATAAAGTGATCGGAAACACCTGCCGTTCACTGAAAATAAACAATATTATGTCATTCATTTACAGATGTTATCGGATGAAAAATAAACAAAATTTAATCAAAGTCGCGGTAGTTTTTGTTGCAGTTTGAATTCTTTATTTTAGCTTACATCATATTATGTCAAATATATAATGTTTTACTGATATATATAGCCAACTGTCGTTAAGTGGTCGTAAACTAAGAGGTCGAGGATATATATACTTATTACATTGTTTATACGCATGACATATGTTACGTGTACGCTCGAAAATACTTACGATGTTGTTTAGAACTTCTGCTTGTTGAAAAGGCGCGCGTCCTAACCGTTTTTTCTAAATTGTGAAGTCTCTTAATTTTGGGTGATAACTATTCCTTTTAAATTTGGTATACTCAATAGTTAAGCCTGCTTAAATTCCAATTAAATTTGCTATAGTAGATCTTTAAGCCTGCTTAAATACCAATTAAACGCCTTTTTAAATTTGGTATACTAAATCTTTAAGCCTGCTTAAATTCCAATTAAATACCTTTTAAATTTGGTATACTCAATATTTAAGCATGCTTAAATTTCAATTAAATTTGATATAGTTATTAATTTTTTATTTTTTTTTATTTATTAAAGTCTCATCATAGTATATACAGTCTACAATAGCATAAAACAACAACACATAATATTATACACCATGTCACTCTTGTAAGAGTTATAAGAGACTAAAAGATATATATGATATCTTCTAAAAATATACTATATTTTACAATATTAATACTATATGTCATACAATTATCACACAATTCTTCTTTTTTTTTTTTTTTTTTTTTTTTTTTTTTTTTCACAGCAATTTACCACATTACCATATTCATTTAATTTATTTTTACAATGATAAGAATTGAGCTATAATCGTTAATCCTGAGCAGAGTGTACTTATAAGTATAATTACAAAATGCTCTAAAAAAGTATTAAAATAAACTTTATATTAAAACACTGAATTTATGAAAACTGCACCATGATGGCATTAGAAGTGCTTATTAAAAAAAACATTTGAAAAAATCAATTATCATCTCAAATCAGATTTGCTATGACCTGATTAACAATCATTGCTCAAATATAAATAAAACAATTACATATATATTAAATTAACATAAGATATCAACATACATATACAATATTAACACATTGTTCACATAGAAATATATATTTACACTTCAAACAAATTAAATCTAAATCAAGCCTACCGATAAAGATAACTTGATCTTCTTTGCAATATTTTGAAGCAGGTTTTGGCACATATTCTAATCAGATATACATTATTAAATAGAAAAACTATCTTCTGTTCGTCTGTATAGTCATTGAAATTTGAATTGAGTAAGAATGCATAATCAATCATTTGTAATCGTATATCATTATATAATGGACATGAAAGTATAACGTGAATCTCATTTTCTACAGTATCATTACAAAACGGGCACACTCTTTCACAAACTGGAAGCCTTTCATAACGACCAGTTTCTAAACGAATGGGCGCAACACCACACCGAAATCTAGATAAAGCAGATCTATGGTTGCGTGGTAGAATCATTGTACAATATTCTTCGGTTTTAAAAACACTTTTAAATAATTTGTAAGTACGTAACTTGTTTCCACCTGTACTATTTCTACTATGTTCAAGGTTAACAATATTGAACCAATCATATTTATACTTATCAATAAACGCCCTGTTAACATTGCCAAGCATAGTTGATTTTACTAAAACAGTATCCATATTAGTTATAACATTACAATCAATATTAGAGAAATTAGTCTTAACTCGATATGGCCAATTTTTACATCTAGAACTGTTTAAATTATAACAATAAGTAAAAACTTGTTTATTAAATCGTGTTATCGGCATGTAATTCAGTCGAATCCAATAAGTGGACACAGTGGTTAATTGTCTAGCAAAGACTGGCTTCCATGCCATATCACCAGCCAAAGCAGCTGACGGTGCATTACGTGTCGTGCCAAGAAATGCTCGCATTGCTCTATGCTGTAGGGCATCTATGCATGAAAAGGATCTAGTACCCCAAATGGCTGCACCGTAAGCTACAATGGACCATACCATTGAATCAAACAACTTTGTATAAACATTATATGGCATACCTCCTAGTGTCTTATATTTAGCAATTAATAAGCCTAGTGCTCTACTGGCTGACTTAGAAACAAATGAAGCTGTGACGTTAAAGTCTAGAAATTCGTCTAGAATCAGACCAAGATAAATATATTTGTCCTTAACATGGATATCAAATTCACCACATTTAAAATTAAAAACTGTCTTTTGAACACTTCTAGGTCTGAAGTGAATAACGTTTGTTTTTAATTGATTTATTGACATAAAATTTGTGTTACACCACTCGGATAACAAGTTAAGCATCAGCTGTAAATCAGTTTCAGTTTCAGCCAGAAGAACAATATCGTCAGCGTATAACATAATACAAGCTTTTTGTCCATTACCAATATCTATACCAATATCTAAGGCCTTCAATTTACAAGCAAAATCATTTACAAAACAATTGAACAGTAAGGGAGATAAACAACAACCTTGTCGTAGACCTGTTTTTACATCAAACCAATCGGTTTTCAAACCATTTATACGGACACATGACGAAACAGTTGTGTATAAAGATTTAACAGCTTTCAACATTTTACCATTTACTCCTATATTACATAGTTTATTCCACAATAAATTTCCATTAATAGTATCATAAGCCTTTTTAAAATCGATAAACGCCGTGAATGTGGAAGCTTTCATTTTTATTCGAGTTTCAATAATGTTAGTTAATGAAGACAAGTGATCTATAGTGCTTCTCTTTTTTCTAAATCCATTTTGTTCGTCCTCTAATTTATTGTTTGCTTCAACCCAAGTAGATAGTCTTTGATTCAAAATATAACAATACAATTTATACATTGAAGGAGTAATAGTTATACCCCTATAAGACATAGGATCACGTGGATCATTATTAGCAGATTTTGGGATAGGGTTAACAATACCTTTACCCCACTCTGATGGTATACAACCCGTTGTTAAACAGACATTAAACAATACATGTAAAATTGAAATAGATGTATCATTTTTAAAAATTTCTGCAGGTAAACCATCTATACCACATGCTTTATCTTTTTTTGAATTAAAAACTGCTTTATGAATTTCAAAAATAGATATTTCATCTTCAAATTCAGGTATAAAATCATTATTTACAACATTATTGTCATGTACAACATTATTCTGATCAGATGCATTATATAAATTTGAAAAACTAGTTTTCCATTTATTAAGAACAAAATCATTATCATTATTAATCTTTCCTGAATCATCCAAAACTTCCATTGGTATTTTCTTTTTCTTTTGAAATGCAACACCTATCTTACCTATACTTTTCCAAAAATTACAAGAGTTCTTATCAAGATCTAACAATAAATCGTTTTGCATTCTAAACCAGTATAACCTTTTAGATTTTTGAACGGCTTTGCTAAAATCTTTTCTACATCTTACAAAATTAATACGAAGTAATTTTCTTTGACATATATTATGACATTTTACATACAATTTTTCTGCTTGACACACCTTATTCCATAAAATTGATAAATTTTCGTCCCACCAGGGCTTTCCTTTTTTTCTACGTTTATTAGACGAAGAGTTATTAATTTTAACCTTCCGTTTATGTAGCCTTTCTGACATTTCATTTTTAATTTGTTCACATAAATCTTGATATGACTTATCGATTTCGTTTTGAGTGCGTAAACTAGACTCGAGACTAAATACCGTATTATGTAAACTCGATACAATATTATGATCAGATAAAAAGGATTCTGGTATATTATGAACATCATATTTTGTAAATGTTTGGTTTGATTCAAATTCTGGTACTGAACGGTCAGAAACGCTACATGCAATATTTAAATTCCATGTAATAAAAGAATGATCTGGAACAGAAACTGGAACAACATCTGTCCTATTAACAAGTTCAGATGGTCTATGTATTGTACATTCAGTAAACATATCTAAATTGCTATGACTAATTAAACAATAATCAACAACCGAAGTACCTTGTGGACGAACACATGTAAAATCATTATTAGTACAATTACGACCATTTAAAACACAAAAGTTACTATTTATAAGAAAATCAATCATCACAGAACCATAATCGTTACTAGTAAAATCAACAATATTTCTGTTTGGCACAACATCAATTCCTTCAATAAAATCAGACATATCACCTATTCTACTATTAAAATCACCACATATAAACACAGTTCCTATATCTTGATATTCATAAATATTAGCTAAAATACTATCATAAAACATATTAACATCTATTTGTCTTGTAGAGTTCTTTGGTGGTAAGTAACATACACATGGAAATAAATAAAAATTGTCAAATCTATGTTTAAGTTTTAACCATAGTATTCCCTCTTTACTATTATCACATATCGAAATATCAAATGTATCTAATAAACTATTTCTTATAAGAAAAGCAACACCACCAGACCCGGACCAAGCATTAATATGTGTATTGGATCTATTATTACTAAACCATGTATATCCTTCAAAATCTATATTGTTATTATCTTTGAGATGAGTTTCTGATATTCCAATTATGTCTAAATTAAAATGACGAATACATGTTTCACGAACACTACAATTGTCGGAATGTTTATCTTGGTTAAAGCCATTCACATTCCAAAATCCTGCTTTTACCTAATATCTGTTTTGTCTATAGTTTCCGTTTCTACTATATGTACCACGGTGTCTTCCTTCCCGTCCGGCTGTGTCCCATTCTTGGTCTGTATTACGTGATTGTTCTTGACTATGGTGTGAATCTTGCCAGTTACCACGGTCATTGTTATCTCGCCGTACAGATTCATAGGCATAATGGCTCGTGTTTGCATTATTGTCACGGTTATCACGAGCATCACGGTTGTTTCGCGTATAGTTATTTTCACGACGCGTATTATGTGTGTATGTGGATTGTCTACCACTTCGATCTCCACCTCGATTGTTCACATGTCTGGTTCCTCTATTTGCTTCTTCATCGCGATTATTGGAGGTTATCACTTTGGTTCCCCGCACTGCTATACTCGAATCACCTCTCCTCACGGCTTCTACTAGGGTTCGCATATTAGATGCTAACCTTCGTTCCTGGGTGGTTTGATCATGGTTTATATAAACCGTACCATATGAACTGTGTCCTTTTAACATGTTCTTCGATGTCATTATCTTCTTCTTATCCTCGCTAGACCTGAGTGTAGCGATAATGATACCCGGCTTATTTTCTGTTCATTAATCATTATTTACAACATTATTGTCATGTACAACATTATTCTGATCAGATGCATTATATAAATTTGAAAAACTAGTTTTCCATTTATTAAGAACAAAATCATTATCATTATTAATCTTTCCTGAATCATCCAAAACTTCCATTGGTATTTTCTTTTTCTTTTGAAATGCAACACCTATCTTACCTATACTTTTCCAAAAATTACAAGAGTTCTTATCAAGATCTAACAATAAATCGTTTTGCATTCTAAACCAGTATAACCTTTTAGATTTTTGAACGGCTTTGCTAAAATCTTTTCTACATCTTACAAAATTAATACGAAGTAATTTTCTTTGACATATATTATGACATTTTACATACAATTTTTCTGCTTGACACACCTTATTCCATAAAATTGATAAATTTTCGTCCCACCAGGGCTTTCCTTTTTTTCTACGTTTATTAGACGAAGAGTTATTAATTTTAACCTTCCGTTTATGTAGCCTTTCTGACATTTCATTTTTAATTTGTTCACATAAATCTTGATATGACTTATCGATTTCGTTTTGAGTGCGTAAACTAGACTCGAGACTAAATACCGTATTATGTAAACTCGATACAATATTATGATCAGATAAAAAGGATTCTGGTATATTATGAACATCATATTTTGTAAATGTTTGGTTTGATTCAAATTCTGGTACTGAACGGTCAGAAACGCTACATGCAATATTTAAATTCCATGTAATAAAAGAATGATCTGGAACAGAAACTGGAACAACATCTGTCCTATTAACAAGTTCAGATGGTCTATGTATTGTACATTCAGTAAACATATCTAAATTGCTATGACTAATTAAACAATAATCAACAACCGAAGTACCTTGTGGACGAACACATGTAAAATCATTATTAGTACAATTACGACCATTTAAAACACAAAAGTTACTATTTATAAGAAAATCAATCATCACAGAACCATAATCGTTACTAGTAAAATCAACAATATTTCTGTTTGGCACAACATCAATTCCTTCAATAAAATCAGACATATCACCTATTCTACTATTAAAATCACCACATATAAACACAGTTCCTATATCTTGATATTCATAAATATTAGCTAAAATACTATCATAAAACATATTAACATCTATTTGTCTTGTAGAGTTCTTTGGTGGTAAGTAACATACACATGGAAATAAATAAAAATTGTCAAATCTATGTTTAAGTTTTAACCATAGTATTCCCT
This sequence comes from Cyrtodaria siliqua, assembly GCA_037043455.1. Taxonomy (NCBI): domain Eukaryota; kingdom Metazoa; phylum Mollusca; class Bivalvia; order Adapedonta; family Hiatellidae; genus Cyrtodaria; species Cyrtodaria siliqua. Next base: position 11,672 of record JAWPHD010007918.1, read on the forward strand.
CTTTACTATTATCACATATCGAAATATCAAATGTATCTAATAAACTATTTCTTATAAGAAAAGCAACACCACCAGACCCGGACCAAGCATTAATATGTGTATTGGATCTATTATTACTAAACCATGTATATCCTTCAAAATCTATATTGTTATTATCTTTGAGATGAGTTTCTGATATTCCAATTATGTCTAAATTAAAATGACGAATACATGTTTCACGAACACTACAATTGTCGGAATGTTTATCTTGGTTAAAGCCATTCACATTCCAAAATCCTGCTTTTACCTAATATCTGTTTTGTCTATAGTTTCCGTTTCTACTATATGTACCACGGTGTCTTCCTTCCCGTCCGGCTGTGTCCCATTCTTGGTCTGTATTACGTGATTGTTCTTGACTATGGTGTGAATCTTGCCAGTTACCATGGTCATTGTTATCTCGCCGTACAGATTCATAGGCATAATGGCTCGTGTTTGCATTATTGTCACGGTTATCACGAGCATCACGGTTGTTTCGCGTATAGTTATTTTCACGACGCGTATTATGTGTGTATGTGGATTGTCTACCACTTCGATCTCCACCTCGATTGTTCACATGTCTGGTTCCTCTATTTGCTTCTTCATCGCGATTATTGGAGGTTATCACTTTGGTTCCCCGCACTGCTATACTCGAATCACCTCTCCTCACGGCTTCTACTAGGGTTCGCATATTAGATGCTAACCTTCGTTCCTGGGTGGTTTGATCATGGTTTATATAAACCGTACCATATGAACTGTGTCCTTTTAACATGTTCTTCGATGTCATTATCTTCTTCTTATCCTCGCTAGACCTGAGTGTAGCGATAATGATACCCGGCTTATTTTCTGTTCTGGAGGCCTTTCGTACCGCTGTGGTTGCAGTAAGGTTTCTTATTTTTAGGCCATCCTTAATAAGCGGATCTATTTTTGTCACTACGTTTTCATTTGTGGTTTCTGGGAGATCTCTTATGACAATATTAAGAGATATGTCTTGTCTGTTCTGAGTTTCACCAACATTTACTACTCTGTTTCCTGCTTCACTAGATGCCCTTTGTTCTATCCTTTTATTTATTTCAACTAAGTCAGCATTGAACTCAGTTCTCAGATCACTAAGTTTGTCATCTATTTCCTTTCTTATCTTTGACGCTTCAGTGCTCACTCTTTTATCTATGATTTTTGTTATTTTATCTGTTATTTTGTCTGTTAAAGCTTTCTCTGACTTTTCAATTTTAGTCTCTATCATGTCCATTCTTTTCGTTAAAATATCTTGCATGCTATGCATGTCATTAGACATTTTCTTTAACATTTCCTTTATTCCTATATCCGCATCTATATGTACATCTGCCCTTGTAACTATTTGCTCACTTACTTCATCTATACTCTTGTTTAATTGTTTCTTTCCTGTTTTACCCTTCTTGTTCTTTCCTGTAATCTGACTATTCACTGAGTTATTAGCATCACTTTGACTTAATTTGCTAAGTTTATTTTCTGTGTTATCATTGTTTGTCTGTTCACTGATTTCCTGTTCGGTTTTATTAGGTTCATCCATATTCATCAAGTTTCTTTTAGCTTTTACTTTTAATCTATCGCCGCTACACTTATCATTTCTAGCCTTTTTAATGCCACTTTCTGTAACATCAGATGCTGATAAATACCGCTTTCGTCCACTCGGTAGCGGTGTTTTTAACAGAACTGATGGACCCTGAGATGACATGACCGAGTTAACATATGCATCTGCGTCATCCAATAAATTACATTTACCCTGCGAATACGAACCCATATCGACAAAAAATGCACTCGAGTAACACAAACTCGAGTAAGCCTTTCGAACCACCAGTCAGTATTATTTAAAACGTATAGTAGATCTTTAAGCCTGCTTAAATACCAATTAAACACCTTTTACAATGTAATACAATGTAATTCATTCTTAAATTCAAAATGGAAAATACACTAAAATACCTGACAGACACCGCTGATGTTTCAAGTGATATGTGTCGGTCACGTTACGTAGCAGACCCAAAACGTATTACGTTGTATGTTAAGCCTCACAGCAATTGAATTAATCGGTCAAACAAACCTTGTTCCAGGCAGGAAATCATGTCTACTAATATAATATTATTACATGTGTTACTATATACACTAGTCAAAATTGCTAACCGGTCACTTGTTATTTTCTTATTTATTTGACTCAGAAAAAAAATAATATGTGAAATTGGAAATTAATGTATTGAAAAATGTTCTATAAGTAATCACATCAGTAAAGCAAAGTATTTTATGAATTTCAAAGAAGTTTATTTTATGGAAATTCATAGATACAAGAAAATTCAAAATTTACAAAAAATAATATCGCGTATGACAGCCGTTTGCGCGTACAACAGCTAAACAGCGTTGTCGCATGGAATTTATGTTGTTATGTAGAAAACGCTGATGTATGTTATTCCAAACATTGACTATGTCCATTTTGAGGTCAGCAATATTTTGTTGCCTTGGTAACTGTCGCACACGACGGTCGATTTCGTCCCACGCATGTTCGATTGAATTTAAATCCGCACTACATGGCGGCCACTCCATTGTTCGAATGTTGTTGCCCTGAAGTAGCTGACGGGTAGTTCTTGCAGTATGGCAAGGTGCATTGTCTTGCATGAATGTCATCCCACGGTTAACGCGAATATGGGGAATAAGCGTTGGTCGAAGTATTTGTTGCTGGTATTGGTCTGCGTTCAGGTTTCCTCGAACAACCACCATATCAGTTTTAGTGTGCAAACTAATACCCTCCTCCAAAATGAGATCTTTCGTTGACGCAATTATCCGAATATCGTTCCCCAAGTCGTCGATAAATTCGCTCTCTGCCGTCGGACTTCTAAAGATTAAATCTGGACTCATCTGTAAAGGCGACATTTGCTCAGTCTGCTCTGGTGAACCTCAAATGCCTTCTGGCCCACTGAAGCCGAATTCGCTGGTGTCTTCCAGTCAATACTAATCCCACAAAAGGTCTTCTCGCTCTCAATCCTATGATCCGTAGTCGATTTCGTACTGTTTGATCACTCACGTTTCTATTACGGACGCCTATTAAACGTCTGGCAGTATCTGTCGCTGTTATTCTTTTATTACGAAGGTGTGTTACAAGGATGTAGCGATCTTGACGCTGCGTTGTCACACGTCTTTTTGGCCTTCGGTGAAGGTCATCAACACTTCCGGTGCGACTGTACTTGAGCCAAAGGTCGTGAATTGTTGAAAAACTTATGTTGACTGTTCTGTTACCTATAAATATAAAACAACTCATTCTTGCGACTTTTTCAGAATAATGAACATGGTTAGACAGAATCACGTACGAACAAACAAACGAAGTGACGGACGGACGGACAGACAGACAAGTAAACTTATGAATAAACTAACCTGCCGAAAGGATGAGGAATATTATAATACACAATACTAGACTTAAAAAAGAGAAAATAAAACGTTGAAAATCGATTAAATAAATTAATAAAAATAAACAAATTACGCAATGTCCTTTACCTGCCGAATCGAAATACCAGCAATAATCATACCGACGGCCCGTCCACGCTCTTCCGTTGTCATCCGACGCATTTCTTATTTAATTTTTAGTAAGTTTTTGTTTGGGATTGAAACAATAAACAATTCCGAGAACACAAACACATGTTCAAATGTTACCTCGTGCAGCACGGGAGAATTATGCGATTTCGCGCCAAAATAAGTCACGTGACCGGAAGTGCGGATTTTGAAGTTACAATGTGTATTGATTGTTTTGTTTGCGGCTAATATTTATTTGTATGAAATATCAACTCAAAATATAGAATATTTGATATAATATTCCAAGTAATAAAATGACCGGTTAGCAATTTTGACCAGTGTATAATAACAAAAACGGCTTGTTTTTTGTGTACAGGCATTGTCTATGCGGTCATATTAGAAAAGCGCGTAATACGGCGGGTCAAAAATCCATATGAAGGGCCAAAAAAAACATATAGCGGGCCAAAAATCCATATGAAATCGAGACTGCGTTATATGCATTTAAATTTAGCATTAAATTATACATATTTGTTTTAATAAACAACGACAACTGCGACGGTTGAAAATGGCAGCCAGAATGCTCACTACACTGTTAAAATTACCATAGTGCAATCAGGAGATCGTTATAAGACCATTCAAAGATGAGAATAATGATAAACAAGAACGATTCAGTCTAAAGCAAAATATGACATGAAAATAATGTGTGACTGGCTCGGAGATGTTGAACGGCTTGAGGAAATCCTACTTGAAGTACTAAATATGCATCTAGAATTGTTTGCTTGACCATTACGAAAAAAGACGGATCAAAGCCTAAACATTCATTTCTTTTTGTCTGTCATGCGATAATTTTCAATAGAAAGTAGTCAAGTTCATATGAAACTACCACAGTAATTCGAAGATAGAGCTGACCCGTTTACCGAAGACCATTCTACATTTTGGCGATGGTGTGATATTAAATTATACATGTACAATATCAACTGTGATGTTGTTTTTGATCAAACTGTCTTCAGCAACCAAAATATGTGCTGCCGTTCGGGTCTCAATTACATTTCATATAGAAATAATACATATTCTAATCTTCTACCTTTTTATCCTTAAATTATATTTGTGAAACCAAATGCCATTTTTGAAATAGCCATTTTTAGCTCTACTGATCAGAGATCAGCAGAGCTTATGCCGTGGTGCGGCGTCCGTCGTCCGTCTGTCCGTCTGTCTGTCTGTCCGTCTGTCTCTCCGTAAACTTTTTTTTGTAGCGACTTCTCCTCTGAAACTACTGAATGGATTTTCATGAAACTTTACAGAAATGTTGCCCATGAAGTCTAGTTGATCCTAGCAAAAATTCATGTTGTTGTGAAATCCAAGATGGCCACCAGATCTAAAAATAGGTTTTTAAAAAACAAGTTTGTAGCGACTTCTTCATGAAAACTATAAGTGATATTGATATGGGACTTTTTCTAAAATGATCAGCATGACATGATGTTGGTCCTTGTCGAAAATCGTTTTGATTCGACGTTAAACATGGCTGCCAGCGGCCATCTTTGTTTACATAGAGTTATATAATGAAAACTTGTAGCAACTACTCCTCTGAAACTACTTGACGGATTTTCATGAAACTTCACAGGAATGTTGCTCTTGATGTCTAATTGATCCTAGCAAAATTTCAGGTCGGCCGGAAATTCAAGATGGCCGCCACGGCTAAAAATAGATTTTTAAAATACAAGTTTGTAGCGACTACTTCTTGAAAACTATAAGTGATATTGATATGGGACTTTTTCTGAAATGATCAGCATGACATGATGTTGGTCCTTGTCAAAAATTGTTTTGATTCAACGTTAAACATGGCTGCCAGAAGCCATCTTTGTTTACATAGAGTTATATAGTAAAAACTTGTAGCGACTAATCATTTTAAAACTACTTGGCAGATTTTCATGAAACTTTACAGGAATGTTGCTCTTAATGTTTAATTGATCCTAGCAAAATTTCAGATCGGCCAGAAATTCAAGATGGCCGCCACAGCTAAAATTAGATTTTTTAAAAAAGAAGTTTGTAGCGACTACGTCTTGAAAACTATAAGTGATATTGATATGGTACTTTTTGTAAAATGATCAGCATGACATGATGGTTATCAGAGTCAAACATTATTTTGATTCGACGTTAAACATGGCTGTCAGCGGCCATCTTTGTTTACATAGAGTTATATAATGAAAACTTATAGCGACTATTCCTGTGAAACTACTTGACGGATTTTCATGAAACTTCACAGGAATGTTGCTCTTGATGTCTTATTGATCCTAGCAAAATGTCAGGTCGGGCGGAAATTCAAGATGGCCGCTACGGCTAAAAATAACTTCCTGAAATCAAAATCAATCAGTAGAGCTTCAAGGTCATTGACCTCTTGTTTTACAAGCTCAAACGTAAACCGAATATCTGACGACGTCAAGGCCGTGGACTGAAAAAGTCACTGGCAAAAACTCTGTCATTATTACGACGAAATTTCTTGAAAAGATTACGTCAGTAACGTTTCAACGTAATTTTAATTGAGGGGGTGAATTAGTGACGTGGGAACCAGGTTCCGAATTGCCTATTTCAAATGGCACATTCTATGATTGAGGTCTATTGCCGTCATACATTTATTTTATTCTTGTAAACAAATGAATAAAATGGATCTAAAGAAAGAGTCTTATTTAAACAAAAAGTACACAAGTAGATAAAAAGCATTTTTACTTTGCGCAATTTATTATCCAAAATAATATTGTTTTGGTTACACATGTAGTAAACACTCAGTAGTCTTTAACTGGAGTAGGTGTGCCTGTTTGTGGCATTGGCCCTTGATAGCCATATGAGGTCCTCAAGCTAAAGCTGTCGGACCTCATATGGCTATCTTGGGCCAATATCACAAACAGGCACACCTACCCCAGTTAATAACCTCTAAATTGAAGTCATTAAATTTCCTCAACTCCCCAATTCTGTTGGTCTGAGAGCTGGGGCACTGATCTCATGGACAGTCCCCTCTTACTCTCCTCACTCTCTCCTTTTTGCTGCGACTTGTCATTGTTTCCTCCGCTTTTTTGTCCAGTTCGTTAAAAAACTTGTTGGCGTTGTCACTCCGCCAAGCCAGTTTTTTTATTGCGAAGAACTCTTCATTGTCCACCTCAGACTGACGACATGAAGTCGATCGTCAGTAACGCATTGATCTGATCTTTTAACTCATCCGTATAAGAATGTTTTTTAAGAAGCGCTGTTTCCCTTCATTTAAGTTTCTGAAAGAGAATTCAAACATAATTCAAACATGTGCTTACAAGAGTAACAAATATGTAGTCATCAATATTCCCCGCCAGAGCCATATTTGTTTATGTACTGGTCAAACATTCTTGTCATGGTCTAGCTGTGGTCATCAAGAACTCTTATCAGTATCAGCAAACTAGATGTTTGACCCTTTGAACTAGATGCTATTATTAGTTATTGGGTTTGTTACTGACCCCCTACAGAAATATGTGGGGTCAGTAGGATTTATAGGGGGCGAGGCAATAGTCGAGTCCCCCTTTATATCTGACTGGCCCCACATATTTCTCTAGGGGGCCAGTAACAAACCCAATAACCGATTTATTGGATTGAGTACCTTTTTTTTAAGGCAAACACCGATATTTAACCCATTTTAATGGTGCGTTAACGTCATTGAGACGTTCGCGCAATTTGACGTTACGACCGATGCAGTTTAAAAACATTATTATTTTACTTATGTTTGTTACTTACGCCTTAAAGAACTATTTGCAAATGATTTAAACTCTGAATCGGAATTGTAGTCCATAATGTTTTAGTGACCCTCTATGAAATCTACTGACCCACTTTGGAATAATAGAGGCTTACCGTGTGACCGCTCTAATCCAATGAAAGTCCTAGGATTGTGTGCGAGGTGCAATAATGTGTGCTACATAGACATTTCCAGTGACACTTTAAATATGTAACTTGTAGTTATTTGCATATTCTTCACACATTTTGCCTAGCTGGGGACTTCAACTTGGACCAGATCTGGACTGTCATACTTATAACTTTATTTTAAAATTATTATAAAAGTTTTAATAATTTTTTTTAGAAAACGTTTATCAGAACAATTAAGTACAGCAGAATATAGTGTTAATCACATGCTGCATATTACTGTATATTTGCTGGGCGAAAATCAAATGCGAGACATTTCATGTGGGCGGAAAAGTAAATATATGCATATGATTTTCTAGAATATTATGCATAATCATTCGTTGGGTATTATCTTTTCGAATTTAATAAAATGCGAACAGTGAAAACAATACCCACGCGAACATAACTGATTTTAAAATTCATGACGAGAGTGGTAATTGTGGTTATTTAGACACCCACAATTTAGTCAGTCTTACCCTCTTACGACGCTCTATCCCAGCCATTTTCCGCTTGTGCTGGTCCGTTTTACCACTGGTCCGTTTTACCACTGACCAATCTATGCTGTGCATCTCTAACAGAAATATAATACCTTCCAATACCCTCTGAAAGACACAATGTAAGTTTACACCTTTGTTAAACATGGATCCATAACAAATGTGTATTATGCAATTCATATTAAATCTAATACTGAAATGTATGTAACACCTACTATAAGAATTGACTATCATGACTCTTTTCTAAAAGAGATCTGGCAAATAACTGTAAATAAATCCAATTACAAGTAACATAGGGTAAAACTAACCTGTCTCACGAAGGTCTAAACCCAGCTCAAGTTCCCTGTTAGTGGGCGAACAATCCAACGCCTGGTGAATTCTGCTTCACAATGATAGGAAGAGCCGACATCGAAGGATCAAAAAGCAACGTCGCTATGAAGCCAGTTATCCCTGTGGTAACTTTTCTGACACCTCTTGCTTAAAACTCTTAACATCAAAAAGATTGATAGGCCACGCTTTCACGGTCTGTATTCATACTGAAAATCAAAATCAAGTGAACTTTGCGAGTTACTCGTCGTGGTCGTGCTTAGCGGGTTAAGGGTTAAATGAATGCATTGAACTATATACTAAGCCATTGCCGAGCACAAATAGTGGTAATTGTATGTTAATATAACAATGTATGTATCAAAAAATGATGGCTTATTATAGACATGTACCCATACACTCGATTGCCGGAGAGATTGATCACAAGACGGCTAGAAATAATGTCGTTGTGTTTTTATTATTTGAAACCGTTACTTACCACACAGTTGAACACTGCTTTGTCAGCAAGTTCTGCTTCTAAATATATAACATTCTCATTAGTAGATAATGGGAAGATAATCTGCTCTGACAGCTCGACTACGGAATCTGATTGACGGAAACCCTGATTTTGTACGCTTTGCAATATGTTGTTCAGCAAGATCTTTTGCTCTGCCTGTTCTGAACATATTTTCTCCAAAATGGTGAATGTAGCAATACGGGGTCGTATGCTATGCTTGGTACATTTAATAACAAGGTCCGGACTTCGCTTTGTGATCTCCATAATTTATTGGTACATATAAAACAGTCCGAATAATTACACTTTCATAATCCTGTTATATATATAAACATATCCGTTTAGTATAGTGGTTTTTTAGTATGTCCATTTGTTGATTACTTAATAGTCCCTATTATTAAATGTCTTAGGCTCACAAAGTAAAATAGTATTTAGAAACTTTCAAATGTTCAAATCTTCCAATTAGTATGTAACGATGACTGCCCTACTATACTGGGTTACATAGTATAGTTTAACTTATCCCACACCCTGTCTTAGATTGCGGGAATCCATCTTACAAGATAGACTGACTCTCCACTCTTTAACCACCGGCTAGACTCTCTACTCTCTCTCCGTGCGCTCAGTATTATACTAGAATATTACCCATACTGCTTTTCGGCAGTTAATCATGCCTCACATATGGACATCGACCTGTGTAGCTACAGGTTAACGCCACGGTGATTACCTCAGTGTATGCATAAATTACCCACAAGACCTTTCGGCGAATGGTCTCCACTAATATGGCAATACCTCTTAATTCCCAGAATTCGTAGTTTAGAACAGGTAAACAATAACAGGTGTTCAGATGATTAACCAACAAATAACTGATAGTATTAGGAAACTCCCATTGCATGATCAATTATAAGAGGAATAAGAGAGCTTATGTAATCGCGTCGGCGTCCCACATCAAGGTGTGTGTAAGCTGTGTTTAAAAGTCTATATCTCTTACATTTCTTATTCTAGCACAACCAAGTTTGGCCATGGGCTTCCTTATAGCATTATCGTAAGGGCTGCATAAGCAATTTTGGTTCCTGTAACCCATGGGCTCCCATGGAACCCAAATTATGATCAGATGTGTCCCATTTCACATCAAAATTTGCGTGTAAGCTGTGTTTACAAGTCTATATCTCTTACAATTCTTACCCTAACACAACCAAATTTGGCCATTAGCTTCCTTATAGCATTATCTTAAGGACTGCTTAATTAATTTTGGTTCCTGTAACCCCTGGGCTCCCATGGATCCCAAATTCTGATAGCCCTTAAAATGTCTGTTTCATATCAAATTGTGCGTGTAAGCTGTGTTTACAGGTCTATATCTCTTGCATTTCTTGTCCTAGCTGAACTACATTTTGGAATTGGTTTCCTTATAGTATGTTGTAAAGGGTTGGGTAAGTAATTTTGTCTTCTGCAAATTCTGGGCTCCCATGGAACCCAAATTGTGATGGCCCATGAAATGTGCAATAAAGGCAGATCTAGGTTTGCATGTGAGCATTTATATATCTATAATTTTGGTTTGGGATTTCTTATAGCATTATGCATCTTATTCATACTTCACCCATATTGGGGCAAGGGCCCCCCCCCCCCCCCCCCTCCCCCCCCAACAATTTTTTTTTTTTTTTTTACATATTTCTGTGTTGTTTTGGTAAATTCTTACACATAGCTTCTTACACATATATGTTGCTCCCTCCCACTCCCGCACAATATGACCTATTTGTGTGTCGACGTGCCTTAAAACACCATTCATTCATTACCTCCCACTCCCCCGACACACACACACACTCAATTTTTTTTTTTAACAGACGGTATTTTACCTTGTATATTACGCACCCGTGTATAGTACACACCCCCTTCTCAGAGGTCAAAACTGGGGTAAAAAGTTGTTTCCGTGTACAATACGCATCAAAATATTAGTTTTCCTAGATCAACCATTCGACGAAAATAAAAGGTTACAACATTTTTTTAAAAAATCTCTTATTGCATCACAATGATTAAAGCAGAATAATACGGTACAACAACTATCTGCAGATCGCAAAAATTAGCGTACAAAAGAAAACAACACCGGAACAATATAATTACTTCATTCATTAATTGCCAATCTTCAGGGGAGTACCTATCTTGTATCATCTCATCAACTCATCAAAGAGCCAATTATAATGCCGCAGATAATTGTCCGTAATCCGATAATTACATCTACTAAAACAAATACAACAAAGTCGTTGGTTACCGCAATCCATTACGCCGATTATACTAACATTGTGTGTTCACGGGAACCAGTGCTTATCATAAGTGTAACGCGTGATCAGTTACCTGTACACACTGGAAAAACCTGATAAAGGTCACACGACGTGTCAAAGTGCATCCTCAGAAATAGTCGCTACTTGCATCAACTTCAAAGGATTATAGAAATAGAATAACCCACTCTACCCGTGTTTAAAGGGTGTCTATACTGCAGCTATTTCTAAGTTTGCAAAACTTGTGAAATTTATAAACAGTTAAGCGGATAACAGCAAAACAAAGGGAAAACATGATCATCCTTTATTGAAATTCTGCAACAAATATGCAAGTATTATCATCGCTTTTACTGTCGTCTGCAAGTGTCGTCTGGTGCATTTAAACATATGAGAATAGAATTGTACAATACTACTACTACCACCAGTCCATTCTCGCCCACGATCGATACTAGTATCATCGAGTGAATTTGAAAAATTAGAAATGACGTCAGTATGCCACCAGTCTAATTCATGGAAATCACGTGATATCAAGTCAGCAGATATAAATAACAAAACAAGGGCCGAATTTCATTCACTTATTTATGGAAATTCTACAACAAATATGTAAACATTTATATGAAAACAAGCTTTATAATAAACCTTATTCATTTCTAAGTCTAATTAAGTCAATAAATTGCTTGAATAAAGCGAGTAAGTCACAAGAAATAAAGTATTATCGGCATTCAAAAATGTCTGTCTGTTCGTCTTCGATGTTTTCATCGGCGTTTTTTCTCCATTCTGACATCGATTTTCTGCATATAAAATGCAAGAAAAAAGTTGTTTGTATTGTTTCCTTGTATTGTACGCACCCCCATTTCGGAAACCGTAAAATAAGTAAAAAGACTGCGTACTATACAAGGTAAAATACGGTATTTCTTCTGTGTTGTTTTAGTTAATTCATACATATAGCTATGTTGCACCCGTCCCCACCCGCCACGCTCGAAACTGGAATAGTTTTATTTAATGTTTATTGTTTTTTACATTTTGGTAAATTCTTACACATAGCTTCTTACACATATATGTTGCCCCCTCCACCCCACTCCCTGCCTCTCGATTTATTTTTATTTTTATTTTTTTACATATTTCTGTGTTGTTTTTGTCAATTCTTACACATAGCTATCTTGCCCCCCACCCCTCACCCTACTCCCACCCCACTCGAAATATTTTTATTTTTTATTTTGTTTTACCAAATTTCTGTGTTGTTTTGGACAATTCTTACATAGCTTCTTACACATATATGTTACCCTTCCCACAGCCCGCCTCTTCCCCATCCCCACTCAAAACTCGATTTTTAATTATTTATTTTTTTTACATATTTTTGGTGTTGTTTTGGTGAATTCTTACATAATTTCTTACACATATATGTTTCCCTAATCACCCCCACTCCACACACCACCGCTTCTCCCCCCCCCCACTTTTTTTTCTTCTTCATATTTCTGTTTAGTTTTGGTCAATTCTTACACATAGCTATTTTGCGCTCCCAACCCCACCCAAGATTGTTTTAGCCTTGTTTTCTGATGGTATATACTAGCTATATAATTTATTATTCTCTGAAAATTCGAATAGTCGATCTGCGCTGTTCTCCGACAGCTCTTGTTTCAAACTTCCACAAATTGTGATCTCGTTAAAGGGGTTCCGTTTTTGTGAGCGAAAAAAAACCTGGTCCCTCGGGCCTGATGTCACTTTCACACGAGATTCTAAGAATAGTGGGTGGGCCACATTGATTTGCTTTAGAAATTAATAATGATATTGTCACTGTCGTCCCATCCTTGTTAAATGAAATGTTGTCATATTGGAGGGCCCGGAGAGGCTGCTGGGGGGCTCTGGTGTCTGACTTTTTAGGAGAACGACGAAAACCTTCAAGTTGTTTTTTAACCATGAATAGATCCATTGGGTCGTACCAGCTGTTTATTTTATGCCAATAGCTTATGCCCGCTATGTATGTGGAAACTGTCGCTGGCGAGTTCCCTTTCTCGTAACAATAGGAAATGTACATGGTCAGGTGCAGCAGGCCAGGTTTGTGGGGAGTTTGTAAAGCTGACGAAATTGAGCGAAAGAATTAAGTGCATTTTTGTATGCTTAAGATGTATTGGTGGCCAAACTTGAAACTAACAGTAGTCAAAGTCTTCGTTGAGTACATCCCAAAGCTGGGGCGGAATGGGATATGGGTTTCCTCTGTTTCTGGGGCCAACTCTCGGAACCGTGCTAGCTGAGAACGAGACAAAATATCACAGATATTATTTGTTGTTCCAGGCAGATGAGACTCGCTCAAAACAATATTTGTGTCTAAACACTTCATTGTCAACAGACGACCTATCCATCAATTTGCCCGACTTCATTCTTTTTTTGACACAGAATTCTAAGAAGGTGGAAAAGGATTCAAAAAGATTGCAACTAATAGAACACCCAGTAGGCAGTGCCTTGTCCACATAATATTTATTATCGAATTTAAAACCCAGCTGATCGAAATCTTTACGATTAACATGAAGCAGTCTGAAAGCATTCTTAAGATCTATCTTGAGTAATTCGCAATTTTGCCCCAGATCCTGCAACAGAAATACTGCTTTGTCAAAACTCGTATATTGTATCCAGCACAATGTCACTTAAATGCATGTACCGTCACCAAATTTTAACACAAATATTGATGGTACATGTATTTAAGTGACCTCGACTCCGACCCAGGGTCAGTTGGAGGACTGGAAGTTATTGGCATTAAGAAGGAAATGACCAGGAGTTTATATATGAAATTTGAACATTCTACTCCCAAGGACAAGAAAGTTATATTGCAATATGTTAGCATTAAAGTTAGTGTCGAAATTTGCGTAAAAAATTTGACCTTTTGTCAGTTGGTATGTACCGTCTCCAAAAAAAATGTGTTAAAAATGTGTTAAATTATTATAACCTTTTTGTTCTTTGGAGCAGAGTGTTCAAATTTCATATTTAACCTCCTTGACATTGTCCTTCTTAATGCCAATAACTTCCAGCTCTCCAACTGACCATGGGTCGGAGTCGGTGCCACTTAAATACCTTGTCATCCTTTTCTTGTACGAACTCATTCAACTTTTCTAGGAAAACACCTTCATACTTGATCAGATCCTTCAGACTTTCACATGTGCTCTGCATTGATGGCACAACTCGACTGAAATCCTTTAGTCTACTCTGAAAGTTCTTTGATAATCTTCCCACGAAGGGCAATACATCCATGATCAAGTGAGTGAGGGCAGCAAAATTTGTACTGGCTTACTTCCTTGTATATTCCTTTGGCCGGTGAGTCTGTAATTGCATCTTACTCTAGGCACATGCACGGAGCTGGGTATGTCCTGTAGATCGCATGAACAACACTTTCCGTACTCAACCATATGACTGAATGCTCTTCTGTAAACGTTTGGCACTGCCTGAATCTCTCGCAAACGGTTCGTTGTCGGAGAAGAGTAGGCAAAGTACTTGGAAGACATTAGACACAGTCCTAGAATATGAATCCATCTCAGTGACATGTTTGGCAGCCTGGGATATAGCTAGAGCAGTCCTGTGTGCAGCACAATGCACCCCTTCTAATGGCGGGCTGTATTCCTTAGGTTTCACAATACCTGCCTTCCTACCAGTCATGACACTAGCACCATCTGTACCGATCCCTATCATATGCGATATATCTAATTCTTTGTTCTTTTACCCATCCACAAACATAAGGACTAAATTTTCTGCATTTCCAGAACCAGACTCCAGTTGCTTGTTAGAAAGAAGACGGCAGTTTAATCCATGCTCATTTACACTTTGCGCATACAACATCACATTTTTATGGTTGGCTCTCTCTGTGCTCTTATCTATCACTATTGAAAATACACATTAACTTTTTAATCTGATCCACTTTATCTTCAAGAATAACTTGCGCTATGGTGTGTTTGAACTCAGTGATGCAACCATTACTGGTATAAGAGCAGTTGGTCACCTCACGAAACAGAACAGACGGCCCCCATTAACTTCACGAATTCCACATGATGTTTCATCTCTTCCTTTGGTAAATCTTTGTTTTCCTACACTGCATGAAATAAGGGTTTTTATCACAACTTAAATCTGAATAAAACTACACTTAAATTCCTAGTATAATGAGGTATCAGCAAGTTTAATTCCCCGTTAAATTTCAGATTTAATTCATCTTTAAATGGCATTTAAATTTTCACAAAATACCTAAATTTTGTTGTAAAAGTGGGTTTGATTTAAACTCCACTTTTACATGAAATTTTGTTGAGGTTAAATAAAGGTGATATAGGAAAGACTGGTGTCCGCTTAAATTTCACTTATACGCCACTTTTACATGAGGCCAGAGTTTTTTGATTTTAGATTAACGGACCCGCCGCCGGACTGCAAGTTTTGCCGAAACCAAAAAAAAATTAATATGAAGTCAGGCAACTGAGAGAAACTTTCAGTATTGTGAGACCTATCTGCCTCTCCTGCTTCAACAGAGCCTTAAAATCATCCACACGGAATGCTAAAAAAACAAAGAAGCAAAAACAATGATTTTTGGATGTATGAAAGTGCTAATTCAAACTGTGAAATAACGTTGGTTAAAAATTTAAGAATTGAATGTTATTTTTATGTGTTTTGTCGAGGTATGAAATACTACAGTAGCATATTAAAATGGCATTTTTTGGTATCCATCTTAATTTTATTTTTATTTTTTTCCCTCCTCCTACCCTCAACTTTTAGAAAAAAAATCCGTAAATCAATTAATAAAAAAAAAATGGCCTGAAATTTAATGGAATTTTATTGCAGATAAATGTGGTGTAGGAAACACTGGTTCTGCTTAAATTTCACTTAAACTCCACTTTTACATGAGATTTAATGGAATTTTATTGCAGATAAATGTGGTGTTAGAAACACTGGTTCTGCTTAAATTTCACTTAAACTTCACTTTTACATGGAATTTTATTGCGGATAAAAGTGGTGTAAGAAACACTGGTTCTGCTTAAATTTCACTTAAACTCCACTTAAACAAAATATGAAGTCGGGCAACTGAGAGAAACTTTCAGTATTGTGAGACCTATCTGCCTCTCCTGCTTCAACAGAGCCTTAAAATCATCCACATGGTATGCTAAAAAAACAAAGAAGCAAAAACAATGATTTTTGGATGTATGAAAGTGCTAATTCAAACTGAAATAACGTTGGTTAAAAATTTAAGAATTGAATGTTATTTTTATGTGTTTCGTCGAGGTATGAAATACTACAGTAACATATTAAAATGGCATTTTTTGGTCACCATCTTAATTTTATTTTATTTTTTTCCCTCCTCCTACCCTCAACTTTTAGAAAAAAAATCCGTAAATCAATTAATAAAAAAAAATGGCCTGAAATTTAATGGAATTTTATTGCAGATAAATGTGGTGTAGGAAACACTGGTTCTGCTTAAATTTCACTTAAACTCCACTTTTACATGAAATTTAATGGAATTTTATTGCAGATAAATGTGGTGTTAGAAACACTGGTTCTGCTTAAATTTCACTAAAACTTCACTTTTACATGAAATTTAATGGAATTTTATTGCAGATAAATGTGGTGTAGGAAACACTGGTTCTGCTTAAATTTCGCTTAAACTCCACTTTTACATGAAATTTAATGGAATTTTATTGCGGATAAATGTGGTGTAGGAAACACTGGTGTCTGCTTAAATTTCACTTAAACTCCACTTTTACATGAAATTTAACGAAATTTTATTGCAGATAAATGTGGTGTAGGAAACACTAGTTCTGCTAAAATGTCACTTAAAACTCCAATTTTACATGGAATTTAATGGAATTTTACTGCAGTTAAATGTGGTGTAGGAAACACTGGTTCTGCTTAAATTTCACTTTTACATGAAATTTAATGAAATTTTATTGCAGATAAAAGTGGTGTAGGAAACAATAGTGCCTGCTTAAATTTCACTTAAACTCCACTTAATTTACATGATATGTCATGGAATTTTGTAGCAATTAAATGTGGAATAGGACACTTAAATGTGCATTAAATGCGTGAAATTGGCATGCAACACAATTGATAAATAAAGCAGTTAAATAGATTTCAGTGGATTTATTTTATGTCCTTAAAAAAGCCACACATCATTACACAAGAAGAACATGGTAAAGTAATCAAAAATGTACATGCATGTTTCTATTTTAAAACAATGTAGACACTGAATTCTAAGTCTGCATCGCCGAACACAAGGACACAACCCCCAATCCTTCCCCTCCCCAGCCACCACAGTTAAGAGTGGGGCAAGTTAGTCCATGAACAAAACATGTCTGTTTCTGCTTATGGTCTGTCAAGTGGTTCAACAAATCAGCCTTCATACATATTTTCTAACTCAAATTCCTTAAAGTTAAAAATATGAGCTTACAGAAAAAGGTTAACCAATGCAGATGAAGACACCGATTCCGGAGCGAGTAGCATAGCTCCTCATTTGTTCGAAAATTCAACCTAAATAGTGGGTCGGTCATTTTTTTTTTTATATTTTGGACTAATTGGTATGATCTATTAAAGTGATTGTTTATACAGCATGTTACTGATGAACATCAAATATTTCTGTGGATACAATAATTAAAAAAAACTTACCAATAAATAAATGTTGCTTGGCGGGAAAAAAGGGGGTTGGTCAAATTAACAGAAACACATGTTTTTTGTTCTAGGCCTTATCCATTAATATCCCCCCAAAAATCTTACTAAATCATACTAAAATAACCTATGGAAATATTTTGCACCGAGCATGAAAAAAATCAACACGATGGTTCATATCCCAACAAATGAAGTTGAATCCAACACATCACCTAGTAGTGTGCACACTTGTGTCAAGTTTCATTGAAATCTATTCATTCATTGCAAGGTAATGGAGTTGCAAGGTAATGGAGTGGTAACAAAATGATCCCAAAAGACATCTGAGTAGCATGTTTATAAAGTCAGAAGTTCATGATCAGAAGACAAGGTCATAACAAATAACACCTACAGAATCATACACTTTTTTTTTACAGAAACTTTAAATTATACTGCTCTTAATTAAAAGATGAAAGTAAACACAGAAACACCTGTTGTGTTAACAACACGGAATACAGCAAAACTAGAATGCAGAACTCACTAAAACAAAAACTATATCTTACAGTCATTAAAAAGGTTTGATTGTCACAGTTGAAGATATAGTTCTACGTTTTGCAATAATTATATATAGCCATATCCACCAGTTCAATGAGTATTTCCCAGATATCTCATTATGTGGTCCCGCCTTAATTCCATTAAGCGATGGGAGATGGGAAAGGATATATTAACAAGATTTTATAACGGGTATTTCGACAATAAAACGCATTTAATTTTTTTTTACTGAAAATATGCAATAACCCGTTTAAAATGACCTATTATGTGTTTAAATTTCATATTATGCAAACTTTTTAAGACAAAATTAAGGTTTTATTTCATACCCCATTTTCCCTTCTTGGAGAAGGGGTTGGATTGGGTATGAAAGTTAATACTCGGACCACGTAATGTGCAGAATCAATTCACCAGATTTATGAAAGGAACACAAATTAATGTATGTACAAAGTTACTCATCTGTATTGTCCAAAGAATGTAGTCAATATAAATTCAATTAATAACTGAATTTATTTACTATTGGAAGTTCTATTTCCTCAAGTGTACACGTGAGCTAATTTACAAGTTTGTTAACCAAATTTAAAATGTCTAGTCTTTTCACTTTTAATAGCAAATACACTTTACACACATTTTCCTTAAAACGCACACATTCCCTTTAGACCTAAAAATTGAACAACTTAAAAAACTGTTTTTCACTATGTTCTGCTACATATACTTAAGAAGTAGAACATCGTTTACTGTGAATTATCGTTTAATATATCACGGTTGGAGTTCAATTGTAAACAATATTTTCACGAGCCCGAAGCGCGAGTGAAATTATTGTTTACAATTGAACGACAAACCGTGATATATGATAGATAATTCACCGTAAACGATGTTCTATTTCTGTTCTAATACCCCTAAAATGTGAAAATAAGGCACACGTCTGAAATCTTTCGCATTGCTTTGCTTGCTGTCCTAATGTTGCATACATTACAATGCGCAATGCGCAATGCTTATTCTCCTAACATTGCAAAAATTACAGTGATATATCGTTCAATATAACGAGATATTTTAAACTAGGCTATATAGTGCGGGTGTATTAGAATAAAATATAATGTACTATATAATAATGAAACTACTGGAATGGTCAGAACACGAAACAACTGAAAACAAATGTGACAAATTATGGAGGTGGTAAATATATGCAAGACTAGCTATAACAGTTCCATTTTAAGATCAAAATTTCATTACATTAAAACGTTACATTGTTTGGTAGAATTTTTAGTTTTGAACCATTAAGAAAATATTTTAATGATATCCTACTGCCTATACACTTTTGTAGCCTATACACATTTGTATTACTCCTGTTCCTGGACCACTGCCCATTTCTGTTTGTCTGTGACCTGAGGTGGAACAGTTCTTGATGAAACCCTTTGACCCCTCACACGTTTTACCCTTTATCGCCTGATCCTATTCGACATAATTTCATCTGCCTTCTTATCCAGTTCCATGAACAGACGAGGTGCTTCCTGACTTCTCAAAGTCAATTTTTTTATTTCAAAAAAATCTTCATTTTCTGACTCTACCTCGGACTCGGAGGACATAAATTCTGGAACAAATATGTCCTTTATGTTCATTTTCAATTCCTTTGAATAAGAAGTCTTCTTCTTTAGAGCGTTTTCTCTTCTTTTCTGTTTCTGAAAAAAAATAAAAAATTGCACATAATCAACTCTAACAAGAAGGGTTCACCTGACGTGTGCTTATTTCAGCAAGTATATATATATTTTTTAAAGTGTTAAAAGTTTATGAAAAGGGGCATAAATCTGCATTGGATAATTGTTAAGGAAGAACTATATAAAGAACTATATAAAGTTACATGATCATAGGTCAATATTTTGTTATGAGCTAGCTTAGGTTGCAGGTTAGTTTCATGAAAAGGGGCATAACTAGGGCTGTAACGATACGCCTACCTCACGATATGATGCATATCGCGATACTTGGGTCACGATGTGATACGTATCACGATACATGCGAATAAATGTTGAGGTTATGAATCTAGTCAATATTAGGCTATTAGCTAGTCAGTATGCTTTAATGTTAAGTAAGTATCACCTTGCTATATATCAAACAATATAGTCTTAATCAAGGAATGAATAAAACTTGACAAAACAATGGTTTATTAGTTTTAATAAAAACCCTTACATGTCAAATTTAACTAGAAGACTTGGACATTTTGACATAAAATTTAGCTAGTACAATTGTACATGTTAGGTAATGCAAGCACTGTTTATTGTTTAATGCACTCAAACTTTTATGATAATCTTGAACAGGTCAATTCAACTTAGATCAAAACAAATAACTTAAATTTACTAGTAGATCTTTAAGCCTGCTTAAATACCAATTAAACACCTTGTAAATTTGGTATACTAAATCGTTACACATGCTTAAATTTCAACTAAATACCTTTTAAATTTGGAATACTAAATCATTAGGCCTGCTTAAGTTATAATTAAATGCCTTTTAAATTTGGTATACTAAATCATCAGAGCTACTTTAAATTTCAATTAAATGCCTTTTAAATTCGACAAACTAAATCTCAAGGCCTGCTTAAATTCCAACAAAACACCTTTAGATTTGGAATTCCTAAATCATTACAGGTCTGTTTTAATTTCAATTTAACTCCTTTTAAATATGGCATACTAAATCGCAGAGCCTGCTTACATTTCAATTAAATAAACACCTTTTAAATTTGGCATATTAAATCCCAAGACCTGTTTACATTTAAGCAGATGATCATACACTCAAGTGATATGAAAACGCAACACGGGATTTTCCGCTATATATTGTATATACTGAACACTTAATTGCACATAATATTCCAAAGAAATCCCAAGATGTTTTTTAAAAAGAAAGTTGCAGTTAACTAGAGAAAGGACACAACTGTGATGTTGTAGACGTTTTAATCACACTACACTTTGTAACAAGAACTTCATAAATGTTGAAGTAGCTCTTTGAAAAATTGAGCTAGTTCAGTACTGTATTTAACGTTAATAGTTTGCAAAATGTTGCATCCTAAGTTTGCTCACATGATTGAGCCAAACGCGTACTCTGTGAATAATGAAACATTGAAGGAATACTATTTGTGCTTGCTTAATGCAGCACTCACAAGTATCCAACCACATCAATATGCAGCTTGTTTTGCTGATGGGAACCAAATAACATACAAATACCATGTTATGCGAACATGTCATTTTATTTTACCATAAAATGACTAAAATGTAATATATATGTGATTACATTATATTAGAATGCTATATACATGACTAGTTAACTAACACTCTTACATAACATGACTAGTTAGAAAATGTTCAATAATACATTTGTGTAATTAAATCAAACATTCCCACAGTAAAAGGTGGGTAACTATCCACCCACACAGTGACATAGAATATACAACTTTTATGATAAAAGAATCGATTAGTGACTTATCGGCCGTCCTTGCATTAAAAACATATATGTATAAAGCTTCCCTAACGCCAGATCTGAATGTATATCATTTCAATACAGGCGGCGAAATGGGGATGGTGGTGGGTTGATGAAAATTGTAACTTCTCAATTCTGTTGATGTTTCTTTGTTTGCAATAGAAGGCAAGAGGTCATGTGATCTCTGCTTTGTTGATAATGAACCCAATGGCGACTAACAACCGGCAAGGACGGCTGATTAACCGCACAAACTCAATTATTTACAATAATTATATTTTGTGCTTGCTTAATGCAGCACTCACAAGTATCCAACCACATCAATATGCAGCTTGTTTTGCTGATGGGAACCAAAAAACATACAAATACCATGTTATGCGAACATGTCATTTTATTTTACCATAAAATGACTATAATGTAATATATATGTGATTACATTATATTAGAATGCTATATACATGACTAGTTAACTAACACTCTTACATAACATGACTAGTTAGAAAATGTTCAATAAGGCCTAATAAAAAAACTTGTGTGTTTCTGGTTTCACCCTGTCAAAAAGTTAGGGTAGGTAGGTAGGAAAAAGTTTTTTTTTTATATATTTTTTTTTATATATATTGTTCGCATATGTTATGCCATTTTTGTACTAAGGCAACTTTTTGATAACTTTTGCAATCCAGATTAGATGCTTAACAACTCTGGCTAATAAAATTATAATTTGAATAATAAAAAAAAAAATTATTTTTATTTATTTATTTATTTTTTTTTTTTTTTTTTTTCCGCTAAAAATATTTAGGGTCGGCGGTGATAAAGTAGGGTCGGTCGGGAAACCGGAAACACACATGTTTTTTTATTAGGCCTAATACATTTGTGTAATTAAATCAAACATTCCCACAGTAAAAGGTGGGTAACTATCCGCCACTCTACAGCCCACCCAAAGATGATGCAGTTGGATACTTAATTTTGCAAAGCAATAGAAATATCTCACAATAGTGATGTGTGTGATGTTACCAATTGTCGAACAACAATATAAATACAATGAGCAATCTGAACTTATCCTGCACTGTTTTCCACATCTTCATGGCTTGATGTGAATGTAATACTTTCAATATCAAGTACTCGTTCTTTCTCTCTATCGATATATACCTATTGAAACTGATGAGTTGCAAGGCAAAACATGTTTCTACAACCTATTTAGATTCTTAAACATCAAAATCCAGGGCATATAACAGTATTCATGTTTTGCCACACACATACACACACACACACACACACATACACACACATCCATATAATACATGTCTAACACAATATACATAATGGACACATACTCAAAAACACCAAAAGCAGTCCTTAAAACTGCGATATGCACTAAAGAAATACTGATACAAGGCATAATGCAACTAACTAATAAATGATAACTATGCACAACAGGCACCTTACAATCTCTAGAAACCAGCCTACGCTGACATTCGAGATAAAAATAAAAATAAATAAAGAAAATATATAATAATAAAATATGTCAATGTAGAAAGATATGACAGTATGAAAAGAGGTATGCACATGAGTAAACCACTCACACTTGGGACCAGTCTAACACTGAGTGCGTCATGCAATCCTTAACTTAAATGGTTCCGCACCCAATAATACAGTCCTTACATGTGCATAAGCAAAAATAAGGACCAGTCTAACACTGTGTCCCCAATTCCGCCCCAGTGACATATACAGACATACATGTTTGTACCAGAAATGTTCTCAGAAACGCAGTTGTGGCAACCTGATAAAACTTTGTAAAGCATCGGAATTCCATCGCCCCATCTTCCGCACCACATCATCAGAATATCCAATTTGAACTGCTGCCGTAGCAGCACCTATACGGAATGAATGTGGTTTGTATTTAGATGTATCTAACCCAAGAAAAATTACAAGTGAGTGGAGTTTCTCAGCTGCATAACCATATGAGACAGTCTACCATCCTGGAACTGAAAGAGTGGACCCGCCTTGTGTAAATACAATTGTAAATACTTATACATAGCTAGGACTGGACACATATCGGGGTTTAGAGAGTTGTGTGCAATGTACCACGAGACAGGGTTAACCTGTTTTTTATGTTTGAAATGATGCAACATGACAGTCATTCCTGTTAAACTAGTGCCCTCCGTCTGAAAGGAAATAGCATTCCGTTGTATTAACTTACTGGAATCACCCCCTGTTTGTAAGCAAACTTCCCCCTGACGTAAGAATAGGCCATAAACTGTAGAAAAAAGAGCTCGTAACAAAACTTGTTCATAATGACGCCGTATCACTATAGGTAACGCCTGTAATAGCCGATGCAAAATTGAAATCGTAATGGGGAGACGAGAGTCGATCTGCCCACTGATCTTAAAAGCACCTTTAACAAACTTTTTAAGTACAAACGTATCCATCGGATCTGAGAAGCCTAATATTTTGTGTACAAAACCAATAGCGGATGCATGAGCAGCAATAGTACTAGGTGCATATCCCTTGTCAAAGACAGAGGCCAGATAATTGACTATATGATAAGATTTTATAGGGAGATAAGGATTCATTTGTTTCTCAACCCAATAATCAGCAAATTGTTTCCACGCACGAAGGTAAGAAGCTTTAGAAGTATGTGCTAACGAAGCACTGACAACCTTCAACGCTGATGATGACCCGAATGCAGTGTGGCGGCACGCATCCACAAGTCCTGGTGCATGACCCCCCAAGCCAAACCATGAAGCTGACTTTGCTCCCTAAATTTCCTGTCATAAAACAGAAATGCATTCTGGACATAACCTTGCTCCAACTCCTTAATGAGGTTGACATGTGCCAGTAAACTCGATATATCGTGCGGACGTTTTTTGACATACACATCAATAAAAATATGAAAGGCCTTAAGCCATGCGTGAACGTCTAACACCTTATCTTTAGGTTTACTTTTCACTTGTAGTGAACCCCCATCTAAAATGTCAATATGAAAATTCTCCTGCACAGACCCAGGTAGCAAGGGGGCCAGTATAACATATTTGTCCGCCCAAATGTCCAACATTGCTTCTTCACTTAAGTGACTCGAAATGCTTAATAAAGCACCTTGTGTTTGTCCAGTACTGAACTGTTCTATTGCCGCTGATGCCAGTGAAACAGTGATAGGAGCTGGACCCTCTGACTGTGATACCGCAACAACCTGTGATGGGTTTGTCGCCGCTGGTGTAGGTGGTGCCACCTCCCGAGATTGCGCCGTTACGTTAGGCACAACCATATTCCGCTGCTGCATTCGTACCAGCATAGCATCTATGAACTCGTCCATCTTATCAGGGACAGCCGGGTTCACACTACTCTTGTTCACATTACTCGTGTCCACACTACTCGCGTTCACACTAATTGTGTCCACCGGTCTATGTGTCACCCCTGTCTACCCGTGACTTCTTTTTGCCGGCATCCGACTTCCCCCTCTTGGGTCATTTGGACATCCTGGCCAGTCCTGTGAATAGAATGTCACTTTTAGTCAAAGCATACATCACACTTACTGTCAGGTGAGCCGATCCCTGATACTAGTATAGTACCTGTTTTCCATATAGAGTCTACCAAAATGATATGAGATCTAATGCAGTGCATTTGACCATATATGAATATTAATGTAATAATGCAATATTATACTTATTTCACCATATACATCTTTTTTCTTTAACTGCGGTTTTTCACCATATACCAACATACACATATTATATATTAACCCACACATTTAATGTGGTATTTCACCATGTACATGTACCTACATACCTACTTTATATTATAACCGATCCAGTATTTCACCATATACCAACATCCATATATGTACGTGTTTAATGTGGTATTTCACCATATACCTACATCCATACACATACCCACACATACATACACATATACATACATACATATATATACACATACACATATACATGTACCAACACATATAGTATGTGGTATTTCACGATATACCAACACATATTTTTTTTTTTTAAATGCGGTATATATCCATATACCTATGTGGTATTTTACCATATACCAACACACAATTTTTTTAATGTGGTATATAACCATATACCTATGTGGTATTTTACCAAATAGCAACACACATTTTTTTAAATTTTTTTTTTAAATGTGGTATATAACCATATACCTATGTGGTATTTCACCATATACCAACACATTTTTTTTTTTTTTTTTTTTTAAATGTGGTATATAACCATATACCTGTGTGGTATTTCACCATATACCAACACATTTTTTTAAAATTTTGTGTGTGTGTGTGTGTGTGTGTGTAATTCTAAGGTTTATAGTCCGTCCGCCAACGAACACGTCAGGGTATACCTGACGCGATGGGCACAATAGAGTCTGGACTTTTTTTTTTTAAAATGTGGTATATAACCATATACCTATGTGGTATTTCACCATATACCAACACATTTTTTTTTTATTATTTTTTTTATTTTATTCAAATGCGGTATATAACCATATACCTATGTGGTATTTTACCATATACCAACACACAATTTTGTTTTGTTTTTTTAAATGTGGTATATAACCATATACCTATGTGGTATTTCACCATATACCAACACATTTTTTTTATTTTTTTTTTATTCAAATGTGGTATATAACCATATACCTATGTGGTATTTTACCATATACCAACACACAATCTTTTATTTATTTTTTTTTTTTTTTTTTTCAAATGCGGTATATAACCATATACCTTTGTGGTATTTTACCATATACCAACACACAATCTTTTTTTTTTTTTTTTTTTATTTTTTTTTCAAATGCAGTATGTGGTATTTTACCATATACCAACACAATTTTTTTTTATTTTTTTTTTATTTATTTTTTTTAATGTGGTATATAACCATATACCTATGTGGTATTTCACGATATACCAACACATTTTTTTATTATTTTTATTTTTTATTTTTTTTATATATATAGATATAATATAGATATAGATATATATACCTGTACCAACACACACATTGTAACCAACAATACAAACATGCGGCATTTCACCATATACCAACATCTTTCCAATATATATATGTTGTATGCCAACAACATGCTCAGACACTGCAAGACTTGACAGTGTACATATAGATAACTGTGTATTCCAAATACATAAATTGCACCCATCTCTGATGTAGGTGAAACCACAGAACACTTCAAATAGCCATTCTGGTAATCCCTATCATAACACACGGACTGCAGCAGAGATATGACATTTACAACATAAATATACCAGGGTCTAATTTACACCGAGCAAACTCGGCCAGATGTAGTGAAAGGAGAAGCAGCCGAGGATTAACAGTGCACACAGCATACAGGCGTATGTGTCCTAACGCTGCTAGAAAAAAACCGTGGCACGTTATATGCATGTTATAACAATACAGACTGGTTCATAGTAATGAGAATTAACCACGGCCAAATATAATATATCACTATGTGTTTACACAAAACCTGTACAACACTCACCACTTAGTGCAATCAGGAGATCGTTAGAAGACCATTCAAAGATGAGGACGGACGTTAATGAAATCGTGGAATAATGATAAACAAGAACGATTCAGTCTAAAGCAAAATATGACGTGAAAAATAATGTGTGACTGGCTCAGAGATGTTGAATGGCTTGAGGAAATCCAACTTTAAGTACTAAATATGCATCTAGAATTGTTTGCTTGACCATTACGAAAAAAGATGGATCAAAGCCTAAACATTCATTTCTTTTTGTCTGTCATGCGATAATTTTCAATAGAAAGTAGTCAAGTTCATATGAAACTACCACAGTAATTCGAAGATAGAGCTGACCCGTTTACCGAAGACCATTCTACATTTTGGCGATGGTGTGATATTAAATTATACATGTACAATATCAACTGTGATGTTGTCTTTGATCAAACTGTCTTCAGCAACCAAAATATGTACTTCCGTTCGGGTCTCAATTACATTTCATATAGAAATAATACATATTCTAATCTCCTACCTTTTTATTCTTAAATTATATTTGCGAATCCAAATGCCATTTTTGAAATAGCCATTTTTCTACAAGCTCAAACGTCAAACGTAAACAGAATATCTGACAACGTCAAGGCCGTGGGCTGAAAATGTCACTGGCAAAAACGACGTCATTATTACGACGAAATTTCTTAAAAAGATTACGTCAGTAACGTTCCAACGTAATTTTAATTGAGGGGGTGAATTAGTGACGAGGGAACAAGGTAACGAATTGCCTATTTCAAATGGCACATTCTATGATTGAGGTCTATTGACGTCATACATTTATTTTATTCTAGTAAACAAATGAATAAAATGGATCTAAAAGAAAGAGTCTTATTTAAACAAAAAGTACACAAGTAGAGTAAAAGCATTTTTACTTTACGCAATTTACTATCCACAATAATATTGTTTTGGTTACACATGTAATAAACAGGGGCCAGTTGTTCAAAGAGGCGTTAAATGTAACGCTATGTTAAGCTAACGGAGCGCTAAAATCCTTAACATAGCGTAAGCAAACGCTACATTAATTATATGTTGTTCAAAACAGTTTAACGCTAATGTTAAGTTACACTAACGTTAAAAATTAATACCAGCGTTAAATATTAAAAAGCCATGTTAACGCCAGCGCTAAAACTTAACACCAACGTTAACATAGTGTTGTTAAGCATTTTCCCAGAATGCAGTTCTCTCACTTTGCACTTCCCACATAAACAAGATGGCTGCTCTGGATGTTTCTGATGCCAATTGTCAAAAAAAAAGGAAAAGAAGTCCAAATTTCAGCAAAGAAGAAGTTTTGAAACTGGAAGAAGAGGTCACAAAAGGCGAAAACTTGAAAGTTGACGAGTAAATTTTCAACTACTGTTACTAACAAACTGAAAAATGAAATATGGGAGCATATTGCCAGTGAGGTGTCTTCCCTTGGAGTTTGTACAAGAACGGCTCAAGATTGTTCGAACAAATGGCAAAATTTAAAACGAGAGGCCAAGGAGGCAATGACTGAGCAGAGATTGGAACAACGGATGACAGGTGGTGGGCCGAAGAAACTTTGTCTGACATCACAGCATGAGCGGATTGTGTCGGTGATGGGAGGCAGTGCTTCGTTTTCTGGTATAACTGGTGGCATGGACAGCGATGAGTGTGGTATGTGTGCATGTTGTGTTTAAGATATACTGAACAATATTTTGGTAATATGTAATTTCATTAACAATGTTGTCTGTCACCCTGGGGAAGAGTGAGGAACAAACTTTTATGGATCTGTTATGTTAATTCACTCATACTTTCCATTTAAATCATTTTTTCCCCCTGTAATTCCTAAAAAACAATGCACAATCTATTTTTATAAGGAATTTTAGTACAAAAAAAAAGAGTATAATCTTGTTTATTCAATATCTTATAGTATGTCGTCTGCTGTCGAAGTGTATACAAGAGTATGTATTTTTAGTAACAACTAAACAAGGGATTCCCCATCCATGTGCTGTTTACTTTTAGCTATACCCTCTTAAGAAAGCTAAGTCATTAAATGTACATTATATTTACCCCTACTTTATCATGTATAAGTGTCTTATAATTGACTATTTTTTTAAAATATTGTACCTTTCACTGGCAAACTGCGGTGAAATATGATCAAATATGCCCAACTTCAAATTCACTGAAATTACAGCCGGGATATCGTGTCGCTTAAATCAATAAAAAAAACTGGTTAAGTTCGAATTAGACTATTCCGATTACTCTAGTACATGGGAGTAAAGAATAGTTTCTAAAAGTATACACATTTGCACTAGCGGATCTGTTATGTCGAGCATTATTATAGTGAACGATGACGGCAGACCATACTGTTTAAGCGTTATTTTGCACACGTTTTACTATGATCCTAAAAGTTAAGGTCTATGATGTGGAATACCTTGATTTTTTTTCTCCAGATGGCATGAATTACATGGCCAATCTACCCCAGGAATCTGCTGAAGAGCCGCAAGAAGAGATGTCAGATGAACCTGAGACTTCAGGTGTTTCGTGCAGCAGCAGCAGGCAATCGAGTATGTGGAAACTGAAGGACAACGTGAGGTATTAATGGTATTATTTTTCTCCACTTTTCTTTGAAATCCTTTCCATGCGTAAGTACGACTACACCTACGTCATAAATGTCAACATATAAATACAACCCACTGTCTAATTAGCGCATCTAGCAAAGGGGGTGGGGGTGCGAGTGCAAGAGATGAGAAAAAAAAGTTTTGGTATGATGTTTTACGTCATTTTTAATACATACAGACCACCCACTTTTCCTGGGTAAAACCAGTACTGTACACCTCCCGCCATCCGTAAGAATCGACACTTCTTCACAAATCGAGCTCCCAGTGGATTGGCAAAAAATAGTTGAAGAGATAGAGAGGAAGTCCGGACCCCTCCCCTACTCCTCGCTGAGATTTGAGAGAGAGAAAGAGAGAGAGAGGAGAGAGAGTCAACCCTTCCCCCACACCCCAAATCTTAAATCCTCGACACTAACCACCGCCCACACGCTGACAAAAATTCCACGTATGGGTCACTCCATTTGAAAAAATTGAAAAGTTATAAAGAAAATAACATTTATAAACTTCAATGACAGTACGAAATTTGAAAGCAAAATAAATCAAAGTACTAAAAGTACTGAAAGACTGCGGTTATTACGAAATTAAAGCGATAAATGAAGTGGGGTTAATTGACACGTGGCATGTCGAAAGTTAGAACATAATCATGTCTAATGTCTAATATTGCATAAACAATATTTGTTCACTATGCGTGGTACAATTATCAATGGCCTTCTAAATAACCGAGTATAACGCTCATAGATGAATGTGCATTTGTTTAATGAAGATATGTTTTGCAATTGCATCGTTATCGTTATCCGAACAATACTCAGCCTATGCAATTTATTTTCCAGTAAATCAGAGGTAAAAAAGACCAAGAGAGTCACCCAAGAAGATCTGGCAGTGGTGCAGATGCGATACTTTGAGGGTGAGATTGCAAAACAGTCCTTAGAGATGAGGAAATTAGAGCTCCAAATAAAATTATTGCAGAAAATGGATGATACTAATGACAGACTCACAGCACAAGATCTGTTTGCTGCACTTCCCTTCTTATCACAGTAAAAGATACAGTTCATTGTTTTGTTTCTCATAAAAACAGCTTTTATTATGAATATATATATAGGGAAGGACTTATATTTTAATATGCCATTTGCACAGAAAATGTAAAAAATATATTTTAAATACTTTTTGAATTAAAGTAAATTGGTCCTTCTTTGTACTACATTGCATACAAATCAGATATCGGATTTTCATGCAAGGATGTCCTGTATATACTTTGTTAGTATGTTAATTACCTTGTTCACGACCGCTGCAGTATGTAGCTTAACATCAGTTCAATGGAATGTACTACATCTGTATTATTTACTTGTTAAACTTATTTGTATCACTATAATTTCGTGGTTTTATTAATACACATAAATGGTAAGGCTTATAATAAAATTATTTCTTATAATTCAGGAACCAAGTTTCTGCTGTATATTTAGAAAACTATATGTATATACCTAAATGTTGGACATTCTGTGATGAGCATCTGGGAACAGTCATAACAAAACATTTTATTGTTAAAATTGTAATTTTTTCCCAGAAACCCATATTTCACATGAATAGCTAAGTGTAGATGTAATAAAATATGTTCATAACAATTATTTCACGTCATATGGCATTGTTACTGAAACTGAAATACACGCTTAAGTGAATGTCTTCACGAAAATAACATGCTGACGATGTGATCCCGGACGGTCTGACCGTCACGTCTGTGTCCAGCGTAGTTCTCTTCCGGTATTTCCTGGTCATCTACCTCTTCGTCTAGGTCTGGTTCGCTCAAAAGGAGCGCAGTGTTGTGCAATATGCAGGGGTGTGATTCTTCCTCGGAATCGCTGATTTCCGCGGTTCCGATGGTCCGAGGGGTCACTTTTCCAATTCGTCCAGATCCGAGGAGTTTTTTTTTCAGGGGGGGTGAGGGCCGTATTTTTGGCCGAAAAAATCCGACTTTTACACGTTTGCCCCGTAATATCCTGTAAAATCCGAGATCCCGAGATCTACACGTTTTACATCCTGGCAATTTCTCAATAGTTTTCTGTCGCGAGTTTTCATTGGTCTTTGTTGTTTATCTGGTCCAATCAAAGCGCCTCTTGTAATGTGAAGCTGAGATAAAAAAAACAAAAGAAAAAAATGTCCGCTGTGAATTTGTTTGTTTTGTTTTGAGAGATGGTTACGCGGAAAACATGGCCAAAATCTTGGAAAGATCGGCGGACACACGAGAGATCAAAAAAATAGATAGTGATTGTAAAAATAAGTTTAAGTGGGAGTGGTTAGAAATCGTAAATAATGACGTACTGTTAAGTGTAAGCTTTCGGAAAGTGGACATTTCCGGGAAAGTTAAGTGTATCCAATTTCATTAGTCAAATAACCAATGATAATGAGATTAATTATTACAAATTACTTGATTTTCATCTATTTCTTTTAAATTTCTACAGTTGATACACTAACAATGATAATAAAATAGTAAAACTTACCCTTTTCTTGTTTTAAAATGTCACACCAAACAACCCATAAGCATATCAGAAATGGACTTAAAATGATTTAAAACAGCTAAAATCCAGGAGCTTTAGGGGGCTTCGCCCCCTGAACCCCTACAAGGGCGCTGCCCCTTGACCCCGTAAGGGGACTTGCAGTCCCCTTAACCCCTCGCTCAAATTTTCCTCCCTTTTGTTCAAAGGCCAATCACACCCCTGAATATGGCACATGCCGTAGCAATCCTACACACTTTCCTAGGTGCCATCCTCACCTTAAATGAAAGGTTAATTACTTAAAACTAAAGTGTTTATAAGGTTAGCCATTTATCAAGTGTGGGACATATTATTGCTGTAATTGCAAAGCCAGACAAGAAAAGTATTGAGTTAATTAGTGACGACGACGTTTTATTACATAAAGTATGAATAAGATGCATAATGCTATAAGAAATCCCAAATCAAAATACAAATGTAATACATATAATTGTAAACACAGCTGACACGCAACCCTTTATGTGGGATGCCGACGCTGACGCAGGAGTGATAATAAGCTCTTTTATTCTTTGAATAGTCGAGTTAAAAATGTATTTTTCTAAAGAAACCTTGATGTTGAAAAGACAATGAACTATTCACTGCCACTAATACTCCAATTCTCCTCCATTTAGGGACCGATCTTGTTTTTATCAAGAATAGGAGTGGAGGCTGAGTTTTTTCCCCCACCCACCAAGTCACCTCTCAATGTTTTCAGCCACCGTTTCGAGGTGTGTGGGTATGGGGTTGAGGGGGATGGGTGTGGGCAACAGCGAATAGCATACCACAGAGGGAGATTAGTCATCAGGATATATTTTTTTTATCACTCCAAGTCGGATTATTTTTTCAGAATAAATGCCCAGTCCCCTACCAAAAATATGACTATCGCTCCCTTAATCCAAAATGTTATTTTATCAGTGATGTAAGCATAAAATACAAACGCTTCCTCCACTACTGTATCTATCACGGAATCAACGCATTTTTATCACTCATTTGACTTATTTAATGCAGATTTATAAACAAAGATAATGATTAAATGCAGCAGCTGATTGGACATAAAGTTATGTAAGTAAATAAAAACTTGAATGTATTATAAAGACTAAATAATGTATGATAAAGTGGGTGGGGTAACGTAAACAAGGTAAACAAACCTTCGTGATCACATACTGCCTGGATATTAACACTGTGAAAACCTTTCCTGTTGATAAAGGATGGCTCATCTTCCCTTGGTCCTTGAATCCTGACATGGGTACCATCTATGCATCCAACCACATTTGGAAACCCCTTCTTCCGGAAGAAGGCCCGTTTGATCGCTGTCTTCTCTTCTAGGGTTGGCCATGTTACAAAGTCTTTAAAATGTTTTAATAGGGAATTGGTCACATCCTCTATGGCCCTACTCACTGTCCCTTTATTAAATCCCATTGTGTCTCCTATAACTTCTAAAAAGTTCCCTGATGCATAAAAACGTAGAGCTATCATAAGTTGATCTCTAACTGACAACGCATTTCCTCTTAAGTTGGATGTTCAAGGTCTTCTTTCAACAGATCCTCAAGAAAATCCAAACTGTCATGTCCAAACCGGTAACTACTTCTCATTTCTTCGTCTGATAACCTATCTAAATGGGTTGTTCTTCGATATTCTCGTGGCTTTCGCAAATTCGCTTGAAAGAAAGCGGCCATCTTGGATAAAGATAACGCTAGCGTTAAAATTTAATTGAGGTACATTACCACAATTAAATTGGACCGTTAAATTAGCTATTTAACGCACTGTTAAAAGTAACGTTGATTTGAACAACAGGTTTAATGCTACGTTAAAAGTAACGTAACGTTAAACCTTACTTAACGTAGCGTTACATTTAACGCCTCTTTGAACAACTGGCCCCAGAGGTCTTTAACTGGGGTAGGTGTGCCTGTTTGTGACATTGGCCCTTGATGGCCATATGAGGCCCTAGATAAAAATATCACAAACAGGCACACCTACCCCAGTTAATAACCTCTATATTCAAGTCATTAAATTTCCTGAACTTCCCAATTCTGTTCGTCTGAGACCTGGGTCACTGATCTCATGGACAGCCTGTCTCCTTTTTCACTCCTCACTCTCTGCTTTTTGCTGCGACTTCTCATTGTTTCCTCCGCTTTTGTTGGCGTTGTCACTCTGCCAAGCCAGTTTTTTTTATTGCGAAGAACTCTTTATTGTCCGACTCCACCTCAGACTCTGACGACATGAAGTCGATCGGCAGTAACGATTTGATCTGATCTTTTAACTGATCCGTATAAGAATGTTTTTTAAGAAGCGCTGTTTCCCTTCATTTAAGTTTATGAAAGAGAATTCAAACATGTGCTTACAAGAGTAACAAATATGTAGTCATCAATATTCCCCGCCAGAGCCATATTTGTTTATGTACTGGTCAAACATTCATGTCATGGTCTAGCTGTGGTCATCAAGAACTCTTATCAGTATCAGGAAGCTAGAAGTGTGACCCTATGAACTAGAGGCTATTATTAGTAATTGAGTTTGTTACTGACACCCTGCAGAAATATGTAGGATCAGTAAGATGTATAGTGGGCGAGGCAATAGCGACCAAAATTTGACTCACGCGCCCATGTGGCGACCAAAAATATTCAATCCAAAAAAAACGGAGAAAAGGTAATCATTGAACACAAACATTTTAAGTTCGAGGATTTTACACCGCAGATTTTGCTTTGGTCCCGTGAACTACATACTTTTGGCTGAAATAAATAGACAAACCCATAACAAAATAATAACGAAACAAACGTTTGTTTTTATGTTTCCAATGTTCACTTCGGAAACAAGACAATGTTCGAGATGTGGCAATGTACGGTTTCATGTTGCGATGTACGGTTTCCCAGAAAACTGCATGTTACGGTACTTTGCGCTTCGAATGTTAATGTAAAATTAGATGTGCATGAGTACAAGTAACGTTTGCTGGTATAAAATCAACATTAAAACAGACATGGTAGTGTTTATTTTACACATGATCATAAATTCGTGTTATAATCATTAGGTTTCACTTCCGGTTTTTGGATATTCTAAAATGCGGCGCTTTTGATTAATAAAATACGGTGCTTTTAGAAATCGTCAATAATAATTGTATGGCAGAGAATTATGTTGATAGCAAAGGTCTCATACATTAATTTTAAAACTGTATGTTAACATATAATATTTATAACAAAACAAAACATTAATTTAATAATATTATTATTGTGATCATTTATAACAAAACTCACTAACAATACTATTTATAATGAAATAGATAACTTGGACTTATAATCCTTATTTTTCTGTCTGGCTCTGCATGTTACAAAAATGAATATTGAGTTGGAAGCAAGTATAAACTAACTTCGTGTTGGGAAATGAATGATTTGTTTGTTTGATTTATTCTTTGTTTGTTTTAAAATAAATTCTATTGATTAAAAATATCTTCATCAGCTCTAAAGGTTTTACAAAGTTTTCTTCCAAAGATTGGTAGCATTTAGTTAGTATACATGTACGTATATGTAAGTATACTTTAATGGAACCCTCTGAATAAAGTGACATGCGACACTCTGGGCTAATGATTCTGAAGCTGGGCCTCTAACTTTTTCAACCAAGGGGCCCAGCTGGCTCCTAGTCCAAAACAGTTAATCTGTGCCCCTGTCTATCCCAGCCATTTTCCGCAAATGCTGGTCCGTTTTACCACTGACCAATCTATGCTGTTCATCTCTAACAGAAATATAATACCTTCCAATAGCCGCTGAAAGACACAATGCAAGTTTACACCTTTCTTAAACATGGATCCGTAACGAATGTGTATTTTGCAATTCATATTAATTCTAATACTGAAATGTATGTAACACCTACTATAAGAATTGACTATCATGACTCTTAATTCTAAAAGGGACTGAAGGCGATCCGGCAAATAACTGTAAATAAATCCAATTACAAGTAACATAGGGTAAAACTAACCTGTCTCACGAAGGTCTAAATCCATCTCACGTTCCCCGATAGTGAGTGAACAATCCAAAGCTTGGTGAATTTTGCTTCACAATGATAGGAAGAGCCGACATCGAAGGATCAAAAAGCAACGTCGCTATGAAAGCTTGGCTGCCACAAGCCAGTTATCCCTGTGCTAACTTTTCTGACACCTTTTGCTTAAACTCTTAACGTCAAAAGGATTGATAGGCCACACTTTCACTGTATTTGTACTGAAAATTAAAATCAAGTGAGCTTTGCGAGTTACTCGTCGTGCTTAGCGAGTTAAGGGTTAAATGAATACATATGAACTATATACTAAGCCATGGACGAGCACAAATAGTGGTAATTGTATGTTAATATAACTGAATGTATGTATCAAAAAACTATGGCTTATTATAGAATGTACCCATACACTCGAATGCCAGAGAGATTGCCCTTAAGGAAAATGCATATATGTTACATATATGTCACTTAAACTTGGCTTATATCTTTCACTTATAAGTGACATATTGATTTTAAATGCAAATGAGATCTATGCCACTTATAAGTATGCAAATGAGGTCTATGTCCAGATAAGTATTGCACCCTAGATTGGTTTTCTCTTTAGCTGCAACTACTATGGTTGTTCAGTACGATTCTGGATACATCCTGAGATGTTTATTATTTTGTATGTATATCTTTAGTTAGTTTCTCTGGATGTGGACTTTATTGTTAGAGATTTCCTTTTGATGGGATGTAGTTTTGTTTACACTGTCTTGTCTATTTGGACGCTGAAGACAGGATAATAGCGAGGATTGTGCGCATATAAAATTGATTCAAGCTAACCAGTAGGCCTTATTGCCTACTGACCGTTCCAAGTCGGTAACCCTGTCTTCACCACCCTTTCTGTTGTTTTTTGTCTCTTTCATTGTAGTTTCAAGTCCTTGTTTGCAGTACAGTGCGGACCTACGATGCCATTTCGTTCGAAAGCTGTGGTTTCTATAGGACTCTATATATCATTTTGCAGTTCACTTATATGTCAATGCTGTACATATAAGCCACTTATATGTCACTTATATGTCACTTATATGTCAATTATAATTCACCAGACAGAAGCACATTTAGTTTCTTGACCACCTGCAGAGACCTGGGATTGATTTCTAGAATCTGCAAGGTCATCCACTTTTTTTTCCTGTCTGCCTACTGTCAACTACATTTTGTGCATCTCTTGCGACACTTTCATTTGTTCTCAGTGGTCCTTTAGGTGAATCACAATTGTATGGATAAACATGTGCATGTCCTTTACCAACCTTAGCAGATTCTCCCTTCTGTATGCATTTCCAGCAGCTGAATGAACTATTATATTGGATGCCACTACACAGAATTACATCTTGCTGGCAGGTCTGCAGTTCCACACAGAAGAAAAGCTTTGCTTTGAAAATTGCCTCTTTCTGGAGAAAAACAAACACCAGTGGCCATAGTTTTCTTTGAGTCCAAACATGGCATTAGGAATGTACCCATGTTTGGTTTTTGATCTCCAAACCACAATCCAGCGAGAATCAAATTTTCTTTCATCATTTTCATTTTATACGGCAGTTCATTTATTACTAAAAATATTGGCCATATGCTGATCTTACTACTCTTAAATACTGGTGCCCCATCTGTATTAAAAACAAATGAAATATTTTCCGGATGTTGCAAAGGTCCATCATTGTGTACATATGACTTATATAGGTGTCCATCATAAATGTCCTCATATTTTCCAAGTGGCACATTCCTTTTAAACCTATCACATAAAAGTGGATAAAATCCCTTTTGCAAAAAGAAGTTCTTCACTTGTTCGATGATGGGAATTTCAAGGAAATATTTCAGAGTTTGATTATTTATAGGTTTTCCTCAATCAGGATTGGGACAAAAAGTTGTAGATTTATCCGAAAAACTTAATAAGCAAGTTGAGCAGTACTAATGTTTTATCAGTGGGTTTTTGATTACACTAAAGTACTTCTTGAAGTCATATAGCTGTGACCATTTGGTAGTGCAATAGCAATGATTTTTAATAGATTTTGAATTCCGTCACCAACTAGATTATTAGCATGTAGAGAATACTGCCAACAACAGCATGAATGCTCCTACAGTCACTTCTGCTCCAGGGTGTAACTTATCATTGTCTGGGTCATATTCTATATCCTCAGGAGCAGGCTGTTCAAAGAAAGTATCTGTTTGGACTGTGTCAAAATCAGGAAGACAGGCAAACGGATCCCACATTTCTTCCACATGTTGATAATCATCAGAATCTAATTAAGTTGGTATCAATATCCTCAGGATTGCTTGTTGTTTCAAACACATAATTTGATGTTTCGTTGCCTTGCTGCCTAAAGACATCATCACTGACACCACTTTTTGTCACTCATACTTTTTTACGCCTAATTTACAAATTTCGGCTATTTTTACGTCCAGTTTATATCAAGTTTCCTGGTGTAAGAATAATTAACACATACTTTTTGGCACATACTTTTTTTACAGGACATACTTTTTTACGGAGTACTTTTGTCCACACATACTTTTTGTCCACTCATACTTTTTTTGCACATACTATTTTATGCACATACTATTTTACGGCTAATATACATATTTCGGCTCTTTTTACGTCTGGTTTACGTGAAGAGTATGCCTGAATTCCTTAATAGATTAAATAGAATAATCTTCAAAGTCCAGGCGTAGTTATTTTTTTTTATTATGTCTCATTTCTGTTGGGGGTGTGCAGGAGGATTTTTCATACAGGAATGTCACATGAGCAACAGAAATAAATATTGCAGTGCCAGCGAATACAAACAATAAATAAAACCTTTTAGATTTTAATCAACACATTTATTACAGCACACTTATGTGGGTCTATGAGATCATATTTCCAAACATACATTTCATTGTGCTCAATATCTGCTTTAATTATGGACAGTGTCAATTTACCATAATAATAAAACTAGCTCAAAAATACTTACTAATAATGGCATTCACAATATTGCTGTCTAGTGGTGGCCTTGATTTAGTACCCTTCACACAATTGTTTCTCAGTGTCTTGTCGTCAAAAAACACAATTATCAAAAGCCTTGCCAGGGCATTTCCACTGTTTTTGCCTTTCTAAGGCAGGCATCAAGCTGTGCTACAGATATTCTCACACCATAGCCAGGAACCAACTCGACTTCATGTGTGCTGGAACTCTAAATGAAACAAACGAGGTCAACGACCTTGAAGCTCTACTGATAGGTTTTGATAGCTAGATCAGCATTCCTGTGAAGTTTCATAAAAATCTGTAACATAGTTTCAGGAGTAGTCGCTACAAGTTTTTACTATATAACTATGTTAACAAAGATGGCCACTGGCTGGCGGCTATGTTTAATGTTGAATCAAAATAATTTTCGACAAGAATCAATTAACATCATGTCATGGTGATCATTTTAGAAAAAGTCCCATATCAATATCACTTACAGTTGTCAAGAAGTCACT
Source organism: Cyrtodaria siliqua (assembly GCA_037043455.1). Taxonomy (NCBI): domain Eukaryota; kingdom Metazoa; phylum Mollusca; class Bivalvia; order Adapedonta; family Hiatellidae; genus Cyrtodaria; species Cyrtodaria siliqua. The sequence continues at coordinate 51,413 of JAWPHD010007918.1, forward strand.
AAGTCACTACACAATTTTTTTAAAAAATCTATTTCTGGCCGTGGCAGCCATCTTGAATTCCTGGCCGACCTGAAATTTTGCTCGGATCAACTAGACATCAAGAGCAACATTCCTGTGAATTTAAATGGAAATCTGTCAAGTAGTTCAGAGGAGTAGTCGCTACAAGTTTTTACTAAGTAAAGCTATGTAAAAAAGATGGCCATGTTTAATGTCAAATCAAAATAGTTTTTAACAAGGATCAACATCATGTCATGCTGATCCTTTTAGAAAAAGTCCCTTATAATTTTCAAGAAGTAGTCGCTACAAAATTGCTTTTAAAAATCTATTTTTAGCCATGGTGGCCATCTTGAAATCGGCCGACCTGAAATTATGCGAGGATCAACTAGACATCAAGAGCAACATTCCTGTGAAGTTTTATGAAAATCCAGAGTAATTTCAGAGGAGTAGTCGCTACAAATTTTTATTATATAAACTCTATGTAAACAAACATGGCAGCTTGCGGCCATGTTTAATCAAAATAGTTTTTGATTAGGATCAACATCATGTCATGCTGATCATTTTAGAAAAAAGTCCTATATCAATATCACTTACAGTTTTCAAGAAGTATTCGCTACAAACATGTTTTTTAAAAATCTATTTTTAGCCGTTGTGGCCATCTTGAATTTTCGGCCGACCTGAAATTTTGCTAGGATCAACTAGACATCAAGAGCAACATTCCTGTGAAGTTTCGTGAAAATCCGCCAAGTAGTTTCAGAGGAGTAGCCGCTACACTTTTATTTTACAGACGGACAGACAGATGACGGACACCGCACCACGGCATAAGCTCTCCTGATCTTTGATCAGGATCAGTCGAGCTAAAAATGTGTTATACATGTACATGTATAGCTTTTTAGTCAATACATTGGTTTGGCCAGGATAAGGCAAAAGTGACTATCATTAGTGTTCTGTGCTACATGTATTCATGTATGTCTTTTCCTACACATTGGTTAGGCCAGGATAAGGCAATTGTGACTATCATTAGTGTTCTGTGCTACATGTATTCATGTATGTCTTTTGTTACACATTAGTTAGGCCAGGATAAGGCAATTGTGACTATCATTAGTGTTCTGTGCTACATGTATTCATGTATGTCTTTTGCTACGCGTTGGTTAGGCCAGGATAAGGCAATTGTGACTTTATACCTACATTTTATAAGTATAATAGATTAACACGTTTTTATTACTTTTTCATCGGCAAAAGATTGGAATTTCCCAGTGAAAGAATATTCATAATCGCTAAATATTATTAACCAACTCCAAACACAAAAATAACTAACTGTGACGCTGAATTATGACGTCAATAACGTGGTACTGACGTCGACGCTATCCGCTGATAACGTTCAATAAAGCGAATAATTTCGGTTAAAATCATGTACAAACAGATTTAAAATGTAATAAACAGATTATTTAACTGCTGTGTTCGATTATAGAGAAATCCTTCACTCGATGGTAAACGTGTTTTGTTCGTGAAAAGAACCACATGTCTCCCATCTCATGAAGGATTTCCCTATAATTGATGCCAGCAGTTAAATAATCTCTATATCTACGCAGTATCATCAATGAATATAAATATTTATGGAAGAAACTCCTTACTTTGAAAATGTCAAGCAAAACATATTTATAGACCGGTACTTATGCACCTATCAATATTTTGCCCCAGGGGGGGGGGCGGCGGGCAGACCCAGGGGAATTAGACAATCCTTTCTTTTTGGGGTCTAATTCCCCACCCTAGAGCCAATAATTTTGTCTAAATCCCCATAGTGGGAGATGCTTAAATTGTGAATCAAATGCCCCGGGGGTGAAGCAAGCTAGCGCCAATATTGCCAGTTTAGCATTTTTCCACCATGAACTGGCTACAAATCAGCCAAAACAATGTCAGCAATTCGACAGTTTAACCAATGGTTTATGGAGAAATACCTAGCATCAATTTAATACTTTAGTATTCTGATAGTGATGGCCCCCTTTAGTAAGAGATCTCGGTGCACAACAGATAAAACTTGAAGCTGCGTTCATGGATCACATGTGCCCTTTTGTCACCAAAAAAATGCAATTGACATATAGACAGGTGCGAATCTAAGTGCCTCCCCTATTTTGGTGCTCACTCGGTGAATTAAAACTCGATAATCAACAAAAAGCAACAATTATCCTCTATTTAATTTGGGTCCTGGACATTTTTGTTAAGAAGGTAGGCATAGGCCGTAGGGTTGCTTGAAACATAGAATATTTTGCATTATTTTTATTACACCATCACCACAGCATACAGTACTGAAAGATTAAATTTGCTGGTATACAATTTATGAGTTCACAATTAATTACCTTTTTTGATATAACATTAACTGTTGCAGCATATTAAAAACCTGAAAAAAAGATGTACCAAAAAAGGAAAAAAGTGATTTATTCTTATATAAATGTTATTTACAGTTTAATACACTGCCTACAAATATGAAGTTTATTTAGCATACAATATCGAAAACACAGCACACACAACTTTAATATCGCATGAACATTATGTTTTTAATATTTCTATGAAATAACCAAAATGTACAAGGAGAGTATTAAATCCAAATAATGTGGCCAATGAGTGGGTCTACATTTTATATGAAATGAATTTATTTACTTTTTATATTTAAACCTACATATTTTTGGAAATCAATTACATAAGGCTTAAAAACATTTTTTCTATTTTCGTAACAAATTCGTCTATCTTCCTTTGATTGGGACCGTGAAGGTCATCGCGAAAACACACGACAATAGAAGAAAATACATATACGTCAACAGAAATGAATAAGAACATTTCCTGTATACCTTTAAATATCTTAGACAGGTCTGGGGATATTACCCCAACCCAATCACACATGTCTTGGACAGAAAAATGTGATTTAAACGCTTCCATTTTTTTCAAAATTTCCGCCATTTTGTTAATACAAATGGTTTGTCTAAATCCCGGGTACCGAGTCGTAGAATCCGGCCAGTCTATTTCCCGGGACCCGGAATAATTCGGCGTGTCAAACTCCCGCCTATCGGGGACCGTCTTCTTGTCTAAAGTCCCCTGTATGCCCGCCGCCCCCCCCCTGGGGCAAAATATTGATAGGTGCATTACAGCTTGATATGCAGTATAAATGCCGTCATCCATGAATCGATACTTTCCACTTGCTGGCTCACTGACGGAATATTCTTCTGTGTGTTTGATGTCATTGGTGAGTTTGTTGGTGAAATATTATGTGTGTTTGATCTTGTTGGTGTAGTTATCTGCAGCCTGTTTAGGGACATTGCTTTCTGTGTGATTGACTGTATTTGTGAGGTGCACATATTATGCGCATAGGGTGTTCAGTGGAATGGATTGCAGTATGTTTGCAGGTGGCATTGATGATGTGTTTTGCATAAGAAAGTCGATCTTCTCTATTTTTTTTTATTTTTTGTTCCATGATTTCAATTTGGGAAGCGCAAGAGCAATCCACTGTTGAGCACTGGTCTGTGTTAGAGTTTGTTGTCGACTGGTTGCTGGATGAGTGAAACTGGTTGTTGTAATTAACCCATTTCATTCTGGAACCTAAGTGGAAATGGTACTCCTGGAGATCTGAGCATTTTATCAGCAGCAGCAACATCTAACAATTTGTTGACCGTGCCCTTATTGAAACTGCTGTAAAAACTTTATTCTTCAAGTAATCTTTTAAAGGTGCATACCATTTTAAAGAGCCTTAAATTCTCTGTCAAGTGATATAAAAATAATAAACTATTTCATGCAAATAAAAACAACTATCTAACATTGAACAAGGATTTTCATGCAAACCGGGTCACAAAAATAGTCCTACCTTACCTTCAGTAGAATTTTTTTTGTTGAAGACTTCATATTTTCTGCTATAATCAAGGGTATGAATCATTTACAATTTCATTCACTATACACTGGTGCAAAAATTATCCAAATAGGAGGTATGTATCACAAGTAATTAATTTTTAGTAAAATCACTCAAAATGCAAAATTGTTCACTTATTTGCGGATATTTTATCAATATATTTGTATGTCAAGATACGTGTTCCCTATGTAAATAAAATTATGAAATAAACATAGTTTCTTGTTTGTTGTAATATGTACACCAAGTCAAATAGTCATATCAGCAATGTAAATGTCTAAATACAGTATATTTACACCAAAAGTGTTTTTTTTAAAACTTTTTATCATATTTTATTAATTTTTTTTATGTTTTTTTTATTATAAAACGGTTGCCTGTCACTATGTTCTTACAGTTAAAACTAATTTGCAGCCTGAATGTGGCTGGCTACACACTCACACTTCTGGCACAAAGGAACATTGCAATGGACACAACCCTGATTGGTTGTTGCAGGCCTCTCAGCCGGTCGTACACTACGACATTCGGAACAGGTATTCCTTTTCTCGAAAAGTTTCTGGAACTTGTGTACACTGGCAGGTCGTGGCTGATTCTGTATTGGAGCATCTCTGTGTGTGCTGTAATTTCCAATCAGCCCTTCTGCCAGGTCTTCAACATAATCCTGGAACGCTGGCCACTGATCTTTCACAATCTCGGGGTTGGTGTCACGGGCGATGACGTAACTGTTATACGCGCTGGCCATCTGTAGATAGTGAAAGATGCGACGCCACCATTTTCTCGATCTGTGGTTCAGCATGTAGTAACCCAGCATCTGATCCATCAGATCTACACCTTTCATGTGGTCCTGGTAGTCTGCGAGCATCTTTGGCACTTCCACGGGTTGCTGTTCCTGCTGTCCACTGCGACGATTGACGATTCCAACATGGATAGGGTCATGATAATTTGAAAGTGTAAGTACAGCCTTGGTGTCCATCCAAGAGCAGAAGGTAAGCTCATTCAACTGTGCCACTTGGTATTGATGTTTCTCCAGCAGCAGATTCTTTGGTAGTAATGCCACAGGTAGGCCTATACGGTTGCTTCTGACGGTGCCACAGGCATAGATACCCCGCATCAGAAGTTCCTTGAAGAGGACCGGGCTGGAGTAGAAGTTGTCCATGAACACTCGTATGTTTTTGTGTTGCAGATGCTGAAGTAGATCTGTAACTACACGGTGAGCGAGTCCCATTTCCTGGCCATCTTCTCTCCCAGTGTACACTTGGAACCTGTGTAAATACCCAGTCTTACTTTCTGCCAGTGCCCAAACTTTCACACCCCACTTGATAGGCTTCGCTGGTAAATACTGTCGAAAGGCTAGTCGACCCTTGAACTTGATCATGCTCTCATCAATTGTGACATGACCATAAGGCATGTACAGGTCACTGAATTTGCCATTCAGGTAGTCCATGTACCACCGGATCTTCAGAAGCTTGTCTGGTTGTTCTGGTCTTGGTGCCTGATTGTCGTGGAGATGGAGGTAGCGCCAGATCAGTTGAAACGGTCCCTCGGCATGACGGTATTGAACGAGGTCCTAAACATTCTCTTCTTTTGCCTCCAGTAATCATTTCTTGCAGGGAGTCGTAGTACTCCGATGCAGAATGTTAGCCCAATGAAGGCTTTCATGACTGGTACATCAACCGGTATCCATTTTGGTGCATATGGGAGCGGTGGATTTCTCGTCCTCTCCTGCTCGGCGTACAGGTTGGTCTCCCTCACCAAATGATCCCACATTTCATCTCCCCAAACAAGGTTGAAATAATGGAGGGGCTGAGCTTCTTCTGGGTGCTGAATATTAGCACCCCCAACGTCTTTGAAAGACTCAGAAACGCGAGGGTTGAAGTTTTCACTCTCCCAATCAACATGGAATCCGAAGTCATCATCATCTTCATCGTCGGAAGACTCGTTGTCCAAAACGAAAAACCCAATTAAACCATCGATTCTCCACGTTCAATTCTGTCGAGTGCTAGACGATTAAAATCAGCATTTCTGCCGACAAAACGGTCAAAAGCTGCATCATATTGGGCATCAACCTCACCCTCAATATCGCTCCCATCACTGCGTATCTCCGATGCGTTCGCCATTCTTGTGGAGTCCGTGGTCCATTGGTAGAGCGCCGAACTCCTGATCGAGATGTCGTGGGTTCGATCCTCTGATCACGCGACCACGTTATTTATCCTTTAGCAAGATAATTAATCCACATTGCTTAGTACTGGTTCTACCCAGGAAGCCATCGAGAGTGATTAATCTAAGTTGCAATAACTTGTTTCGCAATCGATGTAAAATAAATATGTTTAAACAATTCTTGAATAAAGTTGAAATTTCAATTTTTTGCGTCAAGAAATGAACCCGGAAATAACTTTCCTTAATTTTTAAACTTCCCAGATATTTCCTATCGAACTGCGCATGCTTCGAGCCTCGTTTTGGTATATTCAGCAAAAGCTATGACGTAGTTAGCACTCGACAACAAAAGGAAACAAAATGAAAGTAGAAAACTACTCGTGGACGGGTATCCCGAATGCAATGGGTAAATACGCACGCACGCGTATCCCGGATGAAATGGGTTAATGAGTGGTGAATATTGGTTTGGGACAAAATAGTTTCCATATGGGTGATATTGGTTGGTGGAAGGCTGTGTAAATGAGAGGAGGCACTTTCAAATGGGTGCCATGTTTCCTGTGCACAGCCGATGTTCTCATCTTCTGAACCTGTGTTATGAGGTTGTATAGAGTGTGAGTCTGGTGTCATTTGTGGTGTTAAGTAGCCTTGACTTTGGGAGGAATGTGTAGCGGTAGTGGAAAATGAAAATAGTGATTTGTGCATGGTGTTGTCATCTTCCGGTTGTCTGTGTGAGATGTCATCTTGTTTCTGTGGTTTGTGTGTGGTGCTGTCTTGTTTCTGTGGTTTGTGTGTGGTGATGTCTGGATTCTGTGGTTTATGTGTGGTGTTGTCATGATCCTGCTGACTGTGTGTGGTGTTGCCTTGTTTCTATGGTTTATGTGTGGTGTTGTCATGTTCCTGCTGCCTGTGTGTGAAGTTGTCATGTTGTTTGTGTGTGGTGCTGTCATCTTTATTCTGTTTGTCTGAGATGCAGTTGTTACGTTTCTACTGCTTATGTGTACTATTGCTGTCATCAAGGTTCTGCAGTGTTGTTGGTTCTGTCTGTATCATTTTTCTGTACCGCACCCATCTCAATGATTCGGACAGCCATTACTTTGCTTGCCTCCAATGCCGCTTGTTGTTTTTTGTTCTGCTTAGCCAAAACTTGTTCAGTGTCTGCTGCTTGTTGTTGTTTTTGGGCTTCTTAGCCAGAACGTGTTCAGTGTCTGCTTGTTGTTGTTGTTTTTTGGGCTTCTTAGCCAGAACGTGTTCAGTGTCTTCTGCTTGTTGTTGTTTTTTGGGCTTCTTAGCCAGAACTTGCTCATTGTCTGCTGCTAGCCTTTTCAGTGATTTCTTGACTGCTTGACCTGGTTTTGCTGCTGTATTTGGTTTTGCTGCTTTTTCTGGTTGACCTAGGAGCTTTGCTGCTTTCACTTGTGTGGGTAGTGAAGGTGCTGGTGCACTGACTTTTCTTTCACCTAAATAGGAAATAAGTAAATATTATTTTAAAATATTACACTGCAGTTAAGAACTTTACAAGTTTCATGTAATTTAAAAGGGACACATGGACATCTTGAAGTATATTTCATTTCTTTCTTTAGTCAAAAGAGCTTTTTTAACTAAATCAAGGGTCATAACTCCGCTGTTACTGGTCCGATCTGGCTGGTTTTTTGAACTTATCCGTGCTTTCATTGATATTAACAAATTAAACCTACCCAAGTGAAACAATGGTTGGGATCCCGGCTGGGATCCTGGTGGGATCCAGACTGGGAAAACCCGGGATCCCAGCGGGATAAATATATGGGATTCCCAGTCGGGATCCAAACCAACCATTTTTGAATCCTGACTTGGATATATCCCGTTGGGATCCCGACTAGACTTAATTTGCTTGGGATAAGTTGCAAAATACTTCCCACCACTATGTTGTCGGTGTTTTCCAAACATGCATCTGCATGCAGACTTGGACTAGTACAATCCAGCTTCCAAGTAGTGCAAAGTATGATCTATAGCAAGGATCATTCTGTACCAAAATTGAGCTGGAAACACTGGCCACCACACTAAAAATCATAACAAATGCAGTAACTTCTATACATCTTTTTCTCTAAATGTTGTAAAAAGACTACAATAAACTTGTGAGTATATGCAGAACTCTTAAGTTGTCTATTTGTTTCTTTTAATCTTTCTTTGCCTGGTATTTTCCATTTCTTATTCCCCTTATTTTGTCATTTAGTTTGTACACAACTGTCTCATTCCAGAATTTTATCTTCTCCTCTTCACTTTTTTCTTTCCTGTACAAACTGAAGATCTGGGCTGAAAAAATATTAGAACTGGAAAAAAAATGTGCCAGCATAAAAATTAAATCTTAAACTGTTCAATTCCTCTTATGTTGAGTTGCCGTTGACAGATCAACTTAATTGTAACAGACTACATTGCTCAACATTATTTCATCGTTTTCAACAGTTATTCCTTCCTCAACATCCATCGTTGATGACCTACATTACGTACAAATGTTTGCCATATATTTTTCTGTTCACAATCCTTTCCTCTATAGTAATTAGCACCTCACCACAATTTCAGTAACTGAAAACTTCCACGCATAGATCAGAAGACACACAAAATGACTAACAGACATAACGTGTACATGATATTTTCACCAAGTTGCCATGACTGAAGAACACACAACCTCTCCATTGTAAAGTGCTATATAAGTCTGACTTAATACTGTTATGCAATATTACACTAATTGCAAGTTATTGCTATCATGTAATTGCTGTTTACATTCTTGAGGCTGCAAGCATTTTTGTCTATAATTAAACTTAGTCTTGATATCATGCTGACAAATCATTTTACAAGTTGTTACAATGCTGTGACTGGTAAGGGCAGTGGCTACAATCTGGAAGACGCCAGTTCAAACCTCATGCTGACCTCTTTGTCATGATATGATCCAAGAATTATGTCTGATGGTCATTTGTCGCCCTCCTTGAATTCGTGTGGGGAAGTTGTCAGATGTGGAGTCAGAAGTTAGTACTGGTGCAAGAAAATTGTATTGTATATATAAAGTACTACTGCTGAAACCAGGCTTAAAATCCGAACAAACAAACAAACAACCCAGTTGATACAAAATAAAAGACTACTCAGGACTTACTTTTGATGGCCCGCCTCATATTCGGGTCCATTCCCTTTTTTCTCCCGTGCCCATACACGGTCATGTTGGCACAGTCCTCTTTGCTTAAGAGGAGCTCAAGGAGGTTTAGTGCCAACTTCTCAGCAGAGTTGCTTGTGTCAATACAGCGTCTCAATTGCATGAAGTTCATTTGAACTCCATACCTTGCTTCCCCAACATAAGCCAGATCTAGAAAGAAAAACAGAGAATATATTCATAGATTACAATATATACAAGTCACTTTTCTTTCCATTTAAGCTGGAACAGTTACTACGGCCTGTATACTGTGAAGAATATAGAGGTTAATTGTTCTCAGTAAGACAATTAACACTTTTATCAACAGAACCGATGTCAACGTTTTGCATTAAACATTTATAAATCTATATGCTTATTTGTTACATCCAATCCTATATTTACAACATCCAATTCAACTGCTTTTCTGTTCTGACAAATTAACAGAATAGTGAGGTTTTTGCTTGTTTTATACACACATCCAAAACAAAGAAGACTGTTGTAGGGTCTGTTCAGCAAGATGTAGAGTTTTTAAATTCTTGCTCCTTTCCATATTTTCCATGTTTTACTAGAAGCGAAAAATAATTATTTTTAAATCAATATATACCACTGTTTGTTGGCTCATCGGGCTGACCTGAAACTGGCATCTCTGCAGCGGGTCCTGTAAATGAAATCAACTCCATAACTGTATTGTTCTTTGTGGACAAATCATTACATATATAATATATATATATATATATATATATGAAATGATTTGTCTATGAAAAACAATACAGTTATGGGGTTATATATATATTATGTTATATACATCTATCAACTTAAATAGTAATGACTTGAAAATGAAATATGCATTTTAGCAATCTTCCAATGTCAGATGTTGCATTTCTGTAGAATAGTACATACGAAAATAGAAGAAATTAAACAAATGCAACAGGAAAAGGCGCAAAGAAGACACGTTAGGCCAAACAAAATAATATGTGTGGTTCAGGTAACATTGGGGAAAAAAATAGGGTAGGTAGGTAGGGATTTTTTTTTATTTTATTTTTTTATTTTTTTCTCTCGACACGTTCCAAAAATAGGTCAAACACAGTGTTTTAATAATTTTGTAATACTTTGCTTAATATGTTTGTTTGGTGATTGGCTCTTTATGCAACCAGGACAATATTTAAAAAAAAATGTAGCATGTCAGAGCAAAATAAATTCATTTGACATGTATAAAATGCAAATTGATATAAATAAAATATTGTGCTGGTACCCTTTGGCTTTTAACCATCCTCTGTTGCATGCTAACCTGCTTGTAACATAGCTGCATGATGAGTGGTAAAGAACTATATTATATTAAACCATATAAGCCATTAGCTAGGAAGCCTCAGTTCTAGGTGACCTAAGGGGTTCAGGTTAGATGAGCCGAGATTTTTATTCAAACTAACCCTGTGAACAGTTTAATAGCTTGGTGGTGTAGTGGATATGGTAGCGCTCAAAAGGTTACGTTCTCGAACCCCGGATCATTGATATGACCTCCTTTTATAGACTCCAAGTACTGGTTCTACCAAGGAAACATACTCGACGGCATTTCTTTTATACGCCACAGGCTTTCAATACAATAAAACTTTAACTAACAGATTGAATAGTTGTATTAATGTTTATTATTTGCTAATTCTTTCAAAAATAATCATATACAGCTTGATAAAAATGACAAAGTTATTTATTAAGACAGGTCGCCTTGAAATAAACCTACATGTTGACATTCGATGGCATATTCTTCCAGAACAAACAATTTATAACATTTGATGTCTGTTTTATGTCTAAATATTAACACTGATTTAGAGTTCATCCATTTTAATATATTAAAATATGACAATGACACTTTCTTTAATACTGCAACATGAAAATCTGGTCCTTATTACTGCTGTCACTATTAAATTATTACATGTTATAGCACTGAATATATGAATTTTTAATTTCCATCAACATGGTCTTGTTCAATATATTAAAATTAATATGAAAGTTATGAAAGTCAAGACATTTCACAATACGCGTTTTAAGCTGGTCTGTTGAAAAAAGGCAAGCTATTGTACTCGCCCTGGTGTCGGCTTTGGTTAACATTTTACGGTGTAAAGTTCATATCTCAGTAACCACAGGACAGAACTGAATGAAACTTCATACAAGTGTTCCCCACAGTTAGAGAAGACCAGAGACACAAGTTCCTTAACTCTAGTTTTTAGCTCTACTGATCAGAGATCAGCAGAGCTTATGCCGTGGTGCGGCGTCCGTCGTCCGTCCGTCCGTCTGTCCGTCTGTCCGTCCGTCCGTCTGTCTGTCCGTAAACTTTTATTTGTAGCGACTTCACAGCTGAAACTACTAGATGGATATTCATGAAACTTTACAGAAATGTTGCCCATAAAGTCTAGTTGATCCTAGCAAAAATTCATGTTGATGTGAAATCCAAGATGGCCGCCAAAGCTAAAAATAGAGTTTTAAAATACAAGTTTGTAGCGACTTCTTCTTGAAAACTATAAGTGATATTGATATGGGACTTTTTCTAAAATGATCAGCATGACATGATGTTGATCCTAGTCAAAAATCTTTTTGATTCAACGTTAAACATGGCTGCCAGCGGCCATCTTTGTTTACATAGAGTTATATAGTAAAAACTTGTAGCGACTACTTCTCTGAAACTACTTGGCGGATTGTCATGAAACTTTACAGGAATGTTGCTCTTGATGTCTAATTGATCCTAGAAAAATTTCAGGTCGGCCGGAAATTCAAGATGGCCGTCACAGCTAAAAATAGATTTTTAAAAAATAAGTTTGTAGCGACTACTTCTTGAAAACTATAAGTGATATTGATATGGGACTTTTTCTAAAATGATCAGCATTACATGATGTTGATCCTAGTCAAAAATCGTTTTGATTCAACGTTAAACATGGCTGCCAGCGGCCATCTTTGTTTACATAGAGTTATATAGTAAAAACTTGTAGCGACTACTCCTCTGAAACTACTTGGCGGATTGTCATGAAACTTTACAGGAATGTTGCTCTTGATGTCAAATTGATCCTATCAAAATTTCAGGTCGGCCGGAAATTCAAGATGGCCGTCACAGCTAAAAATAGATTTTTTAAAAATAAGTTTGTAGCGACTACTTCTTGAAAACTATAAGTGATATTGATATGGGACTTTTTCTAAAATGATCAGTATGACATGATGTTGGTCCTTGTCGAAAATCGTTTTGATTTGACCTTAAACATGGCTGCCAGTGGCCATCTTTGGTTTCATAGAGTTATATAGTAAAAACTTGTAGCGACTACTCCTCTGAAACTACTTGACGGATGTTCATGAAACTTTACAGGAATGTTGCTCTTAATGTCTTATTGATCTTAGCAAAATTTCAGGTCGGCCTGAAATTCAAGATGGCCGCCACGGTTAAAAATAGATTTTCAAAAAACAAGTCTGTAGCGACTACTTCCTGAAATCAAAATCAATCAGTAGAGCTTCAAGGTCATTGACCTCTTGTTATTTAAATAAAGTTATTCCCCTTTTTGTACTTAGAACAATTCTGGTTAATATTTTACTATAAGTACTATAAGCAGGCTCATATCTCTGAAACCACTGAACACAATTAAATGAAACTTCACACAATTGTTCCCCACCATTAAACAAGACTGGAGACATACGTTTTATAGCACTAGTTTCATATTGTAGCATTGTCACAGGCAATTCTCTTTGTTCAGACACAGGTGTAAATCGTTGAATTGAAAATAAAACCTGTCAGAATAACTGTGAGAATAATAGTTAGAATAAACTGAAATAGAGCTGAAATGGACATGCTACAAAACAAATAGAGTATGGTTTCATCTCATTGGTTAATTTAAACACCTCGATGGGCTACGCCCATCTCGATGTTTAAATGAACCAACTCAATGAAACCATACTCTATCTATTACTTAAACTCTAGCTTTTATTTTAATCAAATTATTTCCCTTTATACTGGTCAATATTTTACTGTTTCCCAAATTTCCGTTGAACAATGGGCTGTTTTCCTGCCGTTTTACAGTGTCCGCATAGTGGCAAAACAGTTTTGTATAGAGTCTTCAATTGTGGATCCATTTCTGCACCACTTACACCACAGAACGAACAAAGGTCTTTGCGCCCAACATCTGCTATATAATATGGAAGTTCGATAGGTGTTGCACATTGCAGATTTTGCCTTATTATTACAGAGTTCCTCAGGTCTGCAGGTACTGATGGTGGAAATAAATACGAACCACAAGAATATTCATATTCACTTAGAGATTCAGCCAAGGATACTTCCTTTATCTGGCTTAATTTAACCTTTGAATATATCACTCTTGGCTTTCTACATTCAACACAAATTGCCGTACTCCTGGCATTCTGAGCTGACATTGCCACAGCTGATGAGACTTGAAAGTCAGCTGTTTCTATGTTGACACCAACATTACTTGTACTTGGTTCTTCAGGATCTAGCTCGCCAGGATCTTGCTCAACAATTGCCGGCTGCCTGAGTTTGGTAACTTTTCCCAAATCTTTTGCTACTTTCTGAACTTTAAGTGACGGCCTGTCATTTTCAGTTGTGTGTTGATTTCTTAGCTCAGAGTATGGTCGATAATGCTCTCCTGTGTCATCGAGCACTGGTTCTGGGAGCCACTGCAATTTGTCATCACCCGCTTTCTTTGCCAAACAGCAATTTTCATCATCACATTTTCGTATTTGAAACGTATATTGTGTTTCTCTGCAATGGCGTTCTTTCCATTCAATGTAGGCCTGACACTTGCTTGTGTGAACCTTTTGAAGCTTATCAAGATTCATTTCGGGAAACATTTCTCGAAGATGCCTTTTAAGTAGATCGATTTCCAGATCTGTCACTGGGTCCATTACATTTACTGGCTCATCTTTCAATTTCAGTCTTCCAAACCGGTTTCGTATCAGTGTTCGCACAGGTTTAATGGAGTCGATCCATTTCTCTTTCAAATCGGGGTGTTTCTGGATCATGTCTCTAATGGTAGACATACTGTTGCATTTCTTCAACATTTTTTCTGTTTCTTCATCTTGTTTCTTTCGCTCTGTGGATACATTCTGCAGGCCATAGTTTAAAATGGACATGATCCTTTCTGCAGGATTAGCATAACTTTGGCCAGTAGCACATCTAGCGGCAACCAACATGTCAAGACCTAGTTCTTTAAAGATACAAATATTGGCACACTTGACAGATTCGAGCGTGTTCCTCTGGTCGGTGCCACCATCAGTATACTTCAGAACTATGCTTGGTAATGTATCATGACGTGTGAGGATTTTTTGCAAGTGTGTTGCATGCCGAAATGGGGAAGATGTTTGTGTGACAGAATCGTTGACAAAAGTTGTTACATTGCCTCGAACAAATGATTCCTGAGATGTATCGGGTATCTTGCATTCCAAGACCACGCTCGGTGTAAGAGAAGACATATTCATGTCATGATCCAAACTTGATAGTTCTGAAGCCGCAGGAGCAATGCTTAAACGCCCTCTCACTCCAGTTGACACTGGTTTGTCAGGTTCCCCCACAGGCACCTTAGCTTTGTCATCCGCACATAGCAGGACACAACTGTCTTTCAGATCAACTGCCATACACCTGAGATACTTAAACAATGCTGCGCAGTAATGGTCATCAGGGTGTTGTGCTTGTAACTGTCTAAGTTGAATCTTGTATTGGATAGGAACTCTAGATGTGAATGTGTGTGCAACTCTGGAGTATGGATTACAAGGAATAAACTGAAGTCTTACTAGAGACTTTGACGGTATGGGTGTACCCTCTGGACAGGACTTTGAGGCTTCCTCTATCATGTCGGAGAGTGAGATCCATCGTGACATGTGTGCCACACCGGGCCCATGACGGCGGTCATCTGCTGCTGAAATATCCCCCACGAGCTCGCACAGTTTTTGAAAAAATACATCATAATTGTTGTTTGGTCGACCCGGATTTAGATGACGCATATCAGCCAGTAGTCCACTTTCGCCGAGAGAGATCATTCGAAGTCTCTGTTGCATGTCAGGGTTGTTCATCACAGAAGCATCCAGAGCTAGTTCAGAGTATATAAATTCAAGAAGAGATGGCTGAACTTTGGCTAAATAAGCTATCTTTTTCTTAAACAGTTTCTTTTGTGCCCTAGTGTTAAATTCTTTTAAATGATGCCTCATTTTCTGCACTAGTTGTGCACCATTTGTAAGCATGTTGGCTTCTGATCTCATTGTGGCTACCTGTGAAATGCAAAATGTGGTAACAACAGACCCCCCTGGACAAAACTTTACTACGTCTACAGGTACAGACAACTGCAGGTTTTCAAAGAATCTTTGACGCTGGGAACTACTTTCAAAAGGTTTGGTTATGTGAATATTTTCATCAAATAACACTGGTTTATCAAGCTCTGAATTAACAACGGCATGGTCTAACAATTTGTATCTATCACTCATAAACAGATTCCTTTTACAGTGGTACACAGAGGCATGCTGATCTATCATTCTCGGTGGATGCAGCAGCTCTTTGTTTTTTTGAGAAGTAAGAGCCTGTTTGGCAAGATATTCATTATATGAAAACAAGCTTGCTGCAAGAGCAGAAATATTTGTGCGAGCTTCAGGCCAGCCTCCAGTACCACTGTTTACATAAGGTTTATCTAATAAACTATAAAGTGCTTCTGCATGTCCTTTAAGTGCACTGCTTGTCATTGGTTCACTTTTCATTTTCTTTCGTTTTGTGTCATTATAGCCAGAAAAGTGGAAGAACACGTCTGGGACTTGAGTAACATCCTTTTGCTTCAGTGATGTTTCGTTTATTGTTGTCATTTGGTTTGTGATATACCAGAGAGCATTACAAAGGACCTGAAATGATAAACATGCACTTGTTTTACAGTATTAAACCAGTGATCACACCACTGGGTCCTACACGCCTTTAATATAGATCATTTGTGTGAAATTGACAATGTTGTTTTATAAAGAAAAAGGTTTTATGACCGACTCAAGGCCAAGATATATTTATATATGAATAGAACTATGGGCACTTATTAAAATTGGTCTATAGATAGCTTACGACAACATTACAATTGCAAGATACTCAACTTGCCTTAATCCACGAACGGAAAAACTTCCCCAAATACCCTTCCCGGGACTCCCGGCACCAAGGGCGCCGCCAAATACACCCGTACAAGCAAGAGTCACACAGAGTTACTTCCTCTTTCCGTCGTGGCGTCATCGGTAAAGAACGCGATAAATCGACGGTCTCAAAATATTTGTCTTTTTCCACGTAACAAATGGTTTTAATTGTTTTATTACTTTAATTTTACTTCCCATATGTTATTTTCTTACGAGTTTATGATCGTAATTGGTGTTTTTTACACCGGCGTTTGTTCTTTACGCAGTTAATTCAGACCGCAATTCGTAAACAACCATATGCTGTCTACTTCCGGTTTACCAACATTTGTAAATTCTGTCGAAAAATAGCTTTTAACTTCTATTAGAAGTTTTGAATTTGACACCGGAACGTAGACACCCCTCCTACTCGTGTCAACACTCCAGTAAATAGTTTTCTTATATTATTTGGTTCGTGTTGTTTGTTATATAATCACAGTTGGTGCTTTTAGAACACCTTCTGCTGTTATTTTCTTATATTTCAGTAACAGCAATGGGGAGTGGGACCATAGTCTAATTGGGAGTCGGGCCCTAGCCCACTACGGCCCGTCCGGACTCCCAGGGATTGGAAACATCACCCGTACGAAGTCCTGACCTTCTATCGGTGATGTCCCCCAACCCAGCCATATGCAGTCCCATTCCCCACCCACTCCTGTGAAGGAAACATCAATGGGGAGTCGGGCCCTAGCCCACTACGGCCCGTCCGGACTCCCAGGGATTGGAAACATCACCCGTACGAAGTCCTGACCTTCTATCGGTGATGTCCCCCAACCCAGCCATATGCAGTCCCATACCCCACCCACTCCTGTCCGGGGGACCATGGTGACTCAGATTACTCTCTACCTCGTGGGTACACTGTTGGAGTGGTCGCATTCGCTTGGAGACAACCAAAACAAAGGTTACTCGTTCCTTTGTAGCTCAATAGCCCGCTTAGCTCAGTCAATGAACGACGTCGACTATCTTGCGCTCACTAAAGAAAGTCCCGTACCCCACCCACTCCTGCTCAAGCTACCAGGTAGTGCGGGGGTCACGCCGACTACAAACTCTCTGCCTCATGGGTAATCTGAAGGTCCTCAGAACAGATTCCATTCACTCCTCCAGGTCACCTTTCAGAGAGTCAACACACAGAGGGCGGTCTAGGAGCAACCGTCACCTGTCTAGAGACAGCTCAGGTAATACTTCCTCAGCTGAAATTTATGCTTTTAAGCACGGCCTAGGGCCGAAAGGGTATTCTTACGGTATTCTTACTGTATTCAATACCGTTGTTATGGTTAGGGCCACCTAACGAAGGATATAGTCTCTTCTGAAGGTCTCTGCTAGTATAAAATCCAGACTAGTTGTCTGGAGGGAAGCTAAATAAGACTTCTTTCTATGGTATGGGAAGAGGACTTAGGTTTATGTGTTGGTACTCACATGTAAGGGAAGTTTCTGTCATGGGTCACAATTATCTGTTATTATAATTTCTTACGTGTTGTATAATCACAGATTAAATAGAATAGAATAGAATATTTTATTGTAATATTCATAACAATGTGAACATGACATTGAACTAACAGGTATTCAAATCATATAATAGCAATTAAGAAATAAAGATAAACATATGGATTACCTGTCAGGAGGGCCGAATGGTCTAATGCGCCAGACTCAAGGTTATACCTTCATAAACGAGTGTTCTGGTCCACGACCTTACACGTGGTTTCAGATCCCACTTCTGACACATACTTTTAACATACTAGTAAAATGTGTCAGAGACACTTTCCTTGTTCTTCCTTTTCAGTGTGGTGTCAGAAACACTTACCATCAATAGGACTGAGACCTCTTTAGGAAATCATACTTTCCTAGACGGTGCTCCCTACTGGGAAAGGCCTTTTTAATTCATAGGGAAGTCATATCTTCCTACTGACAGGGCGCTCTATACAGGCCATCTACATCAGAGAAGGTAAATTATCGAAGTCTTATCTCTGATTCTGATTAATAGCAGGCCTGGTGGTATTCTATTCTCAAATAGTATTCATTCTTTTGTCGAACAGAATTACCCTTTTTTCCAAGTTGTTGCAACATTTGTAAACACTTCTTAAGCATTGTCTACCTATGTTCTCGATTTTAGAAACTTATTTAATGCTTTTATATCTTTGAATATCTCGGCGTTTACAAAAAGCGTTAAGAGTATTCAATTTAAAGTATTTCCTCTCATGGTTTGCTTTATAACCACTACAGGAATCTGATACTTGTCTTAAACTAAAGATTCTTAGTGAATTACTTTGTTCTTTTCTGTCCTTACGGACTTAACTACAGAACTTGTTTTGCAGGTAACCTCGATAGAAGTCGATACCTGCTGTCGAGTTCCGTCACAAGAATATCAAGGATGATGTAAGTGACTACGGCTTCTCCGTCATACTCTAATGATTAGGGTAAGAATTCATGGCCTTCGCCATAACGTGCATAGGTTTCAGCGTTAATTGTAGCCACAGTCTTAAGAAGTAAATCAGTTTATTTCTTTCTGTATATGGTTTTCCTTATCAGGACACCTAATTCAACTTGTCCTATCGCCTTGTTGAGTACTGTTTGTGGCAGGACTAAGATATTATTGCCAGTCTATGGATTATGCTCATCAGACTTGCAGGTATATGAGCATTTATTTTATTTAGCGCCGGTAGTATTTATATCAAGGGGTGTCATTAAGAGGTAGGCGGTTAATTCGCCCTGCTACTTAAACCTTTCTACCAGGCTAATATGAATACTTTTACTAATATTGTATACTAGTATCTATCTAATACCCGGCTACTTTGCTCTGTGTGCCTCTAACTTGAAAAGTTAATGATATCTATGTACATGTATATCACCACCTTTTTTGAGGTAAGTTATATAAATTAATTACAGTGGCAGATGCTGTTTTATTCATTTGCACATGCAGTTGCTGGCTGAGTCTTCCTTTTGCTGGTAAGTTGATATGGGGGACTTCCGTGGCTGAGTGGTTAGTCTCTTACTTGATATCACTGCCACTCACCTCTGTTTTATGATGGTGTCCCGGTTAGCTCAGTTGATAGAGCTTTCGCCCTGTAAGGGAGGAGTCCGGTTTTACGTGTCCCATACCAGCCACAAAGACAACTGGCATCTTGTTGTTTTTTTGTTTTTTTTGTGGATATTATGATATACCTTATATTTCATTGTTTGTGTTTCACTTGTGAAATATCGACAGACATAATGCCGCTGTTGACCTTTTGTCGTCTCTGTTTTAGCGCATTATGTTTTGCTGCTTAAGTATCAAGGCTAGAGTACATAATAAGTTATTAATAGAATCATTTTTGGTTTGTCGTGAATATAAGGATTTTCTTATTAGAAAAACTTATTTTCACCAGAGCCTTAGCACGAGTGTATTATGCGTGTTTTCTCACTGATACACCTGTGGGGTTTTGGGATTACCCTAGGGTTGATTAAGGTCTCCTTCTGTACCGCTTAAATCTCCACGGGGTACCTCCAGAGCCGGAGCTGCAAAGCGAAGGCGACGGTACTAATGAGCGGGCAGCCAAGCACGGGCTGCTCTCCGCCCCCGGTTTACACCTGTTAGGCAGTTTCAGTAAGTTCGGAGTAATCGGCTTCAAAGCCGCTATCCTCAACCCTAAGTGGGTTTGTTCGCGGTTCCTCTGACTAAGCCTTGTCTGATGGAGTTCTTCGTCATTCATCTCTTACCTCTGGGGTTGCGTTCCTTGTGTAGCTTATTAGATGCGGTTGCAGGACATAACACTCCTTTTCTTGCAGCTAAGATCATTGTCCAGTTTCTAGATTCCTTACCCCTCCCACTTCTCCATACAGTCATACAGTTAATGGGCTGTAGTGCCAGGGTTCGTTCTCCATTAGCCCTAGGGGTACTGATGATAGTTGGCGTATTTGTTTTTCATACCCCCTCCTGTTTAATATTGCTAGAACCAGGATACATTCTCCTTGTTTTCTATCAGTTTAGAGAGTAGGTCTATCAGTATGAGTAAGTTCCTAACATTATGGTAGGCTATACTATTGTTAGACCCGGCTTCTAATCCGTACATTAATTATGCCATAAGAGCCGGACTTCTCTTTTTGAAGTCTTTCCTTCAGGCAGTTTGAGATACATCTGGCATCTATTTATTTATTGGTTCTATATGCCACATTCGTATGGAAACACAGTTTCTTTTCGGCTAGATCTTTTGGAAGGCCACATCTTTACTCATGCCATGTTAAAATTTCGTTGGCCTTTTACTTGAACACAGATTTGGGGGTGAATGCGTGTGCACAACCACATTCAAGGTGACATTCTGCCTTGGTCAGAACAAGGGGGAGGGGTGCGTGCCCATACACAGCCACATTCAAGGGGACATTCTGCCGTGGTCTAGGGGTTTCGTAGAGCTGCCCTAAATGCATGTCTAAGGATCTCTCAGTTTGGCTTAGAGGGCCACATGGTAGGTTTGTTCACTAACTAGGTGTGTTGCCCTGAATAAATAAATTCTTTTATTATTTACGCCTGGTTTATTTACGCCTGGCTTTATTTACGCCTGGTTTTATTTATGCCTGGTTTTTGGCCAGACGGACTCATTTACATATTACGCCTCATATTACGCCTGGTTTCTACATTCTTATCAAAACCACCTGTACGCCTGGTCACCATCAAATTACGCCTGGTTTAGTTATCAATATTACGCCTGCTTTACGGGCGTCGCAGTTCGTACGGGCAGCACTTCTGTCCATCTTGATTTCTTCCCTAGCGGGGTTTATATCAGGTTTTACAGTCTACCTCTGCCACTGATTCATTCGGAATCAGTATGCAACCTCACGTTTGTCGATTCAAACTACATCTTCAGACTTCAGTTTCTGTAATAGTTGCTCACACAATTGTACCTCTAGGAGGTCCTTCACTGGGCTACTCTGAGGTCACAGAGGTTTAGCTGGTTAAAATAAGTGTAACGCATTGTTTGTTTACACTTCCACCGCAGTCGGAGTTGGTTTTTTTTTTTTTTTTTCTTGTTTCCCACTTTGAGCTTATATCACTCCCCTTCTTAGTTTAGAATACTTAGAAGTTAAAGTGGCTCTTTTTGGCCTGTTTGACTTCTGTTCTCCGGCCCTCCTTTGAACTTTTCGGTTAATCTTAGATAGACTACCCTTTAGACTATCTTCTTTTAGCCTTGTGGCTCAGATTTAGTGAGCCCATTCTAGGAACTGAAGTGTCATCAGGCTCATGCTACTAAAGGGATCTCGTTTAACCCCTTCTGGGGATATTCCAGTAACAATCTGTTTGGTTTTGTCTGGGTGTATACCTAATGCAACTCCAATAAGGCTACTAAAGTCAGAGCCTTTATATTCTTAAAATTCACAAATTATTTGTTAGATTCTATCTTAAATAATATTTCACTGGGTCCAGTTCTTACTACCCAGTCAGTCATGGGGTTGTGCTGCTCTGCCAGTTAGCTGACTTGGCCTTGCCCAAGTCTGTAACTTTGGGCATACAAATCGGTTGCAGTTTTATTTATTATTTTGCTTATCTTGGTTTGTAAGCACTTCATACCACTATGTTCCAAAGGTGTTTGGTTTATACATATTGTATTGTTCATAGTATTCTATGCTTCACACAGTTATCTGGTGTTCATAGTTACATTTACAGCTCAGTTATGAAGCTGTTATTTTAAGTATTGAATCAGGGGGTCGATACTTATTTAAATGATCTATGTAATACAAAAAAATTTCTGTTCCATGGATTAGCTTGAAATTGCCGATTATAATTTTAGATGGTGGTGGACTTATTGTCCTTGAACGAATTGAAGGACTTATGAGGTTGCCATATTCACCTTGTAACGTTCATCTGCCCATCTAAGAAGTTTTAGAGGCTCCTCCTACTGGCTGTATCGCCAGTCAGGATCCCAGATTACGCTATGGTGAGTGTAAGTTGCTTGGGTTCATGCTCTCGTCTGCTTTAATTTCTTGTAATTAGAGCAGGTTTGAGCGTGCTTTGTTACTTGTTGTTCAGAGTTGTTCAAATCCCCTTTACATATTCGGGCACTCATAACAGGTTACATTGTACCACCCCAGCTCATTGTGTTAAAGTCGCAATTGTAATGTTGTCGTAAGCTATCTATAGACCAATATGAAAAATTTTGTTAATTTTAATATTTGTCTATTATACTTACGACAACATTAACTACCCACCCCTCCTTAATTTAGGACTTATTTGCGGAAAGAGGAAGTAACTCTGTGTGACTCTTGCTTGTACGGGTGTATTTGGCGGCGCCCTTGGTGCCGGGAGTCCCGGGAAGGGTATTTGGGGAAGTTTTTCCGTTCGTGGATTAAGGCAAGTTGAGTATCTTGCAATTGTAATGTTGTCGTAAGTATAATAGACAAATATTAAAATTAACAAAAATTTTCATGTATGTGTCAGACTGAAGTGAAAAAAATTAACTCTACTTTATATTTATTTGAAAATTTATATTTTCCTATATATTAAGTTTCAATAGATAAAACATAAAACGCCAGTTTATGTAGTATATAGTGCATTGTAATCTCAAGATTTAACTTACACGAGACCGCAGGTTGACTGAGTGTTAAATCTAACACCTAGAGATGCTATGCACTACATGTTTTGTATCATGGCCTTAGTATGTAAAAATCAATATTGACAGTGCAATAACTAGGTTCATATTTATGCAGTTATTTTGCACTGTAGTTAATGCATGGGTATTGGATTTATTGGTGGACAGTTAAATGCTTTAGGCTTAGTATGATGCAATGTACGTTTAAAACACATATGTTGATATAAATAAATTAAAAGCTAGCTAGCACTAGAGCTATATTAGAGTGCAGAAAAGTGAAAGTTGTATGTCAAGTGAAAGCAGAATTAAATATATATTTTTTATTGCAAAGAAGATTACATTTTTTGATATCGGTATGATATTAGTATTTTGGATTTTAGTATATATTAAACATTCACTAAATGCTACGCCATCACCACAAAAAGTTGATTTACCGTTTAAACCATCTGTGCATCCTGTATTAAAAGAGACAATATGACATTGAAAATTTATTTTTAAATTTAAAATCCAGGAAGTAATACAGTTTTTATATAAAAAATTCTGTGAAAAATTCAGAATACTAAGAACGTTTTGCTTTTGTTAAAATGCTGCAAAAACAAATATTGCATATTGCAAGACTCCAGTGAACATGAATAGGATGTTTTTTAGTGACAGTACTGTTTATTTTTAATTCAAATTTAATAAATAGTTCCCTTGAAAATAGTTTTCATACTTTAATTAATATATACTTTTTTCAGTACACAAACCTGTACAAAATAGCAGCACTCTGTATCTGCAGAAGATTTTGGAAAGTCCAACTTATTTTCCACACACATGTCAACCATATCATTGTACAAGGTGTCTTTCATGTTCATTCCTTCCTGCATACCAGAACTGAAAACAAAATACCATTTATACATGAAATTCAATATGTGCCAAACTTTGGTTTATTTTGTACTCTAAAACAATAGTACATGTATTTGGAAACTATTGAAAATTATTAGGGCTCAAATTTAAGCTGGCGTACTGGCAAAATGCAAGTGACATTTATAGAATGCCAGTAAACTTTTCAAGTACTGGCAAAAATGTGCAAGTTCATCAAATTACCTTACGCGCTTAATTTGAATACCATGTCTGTTATTTTTTTAACTATTAATATGCTTTCATATATAAAACATGACAATTCGACGGAAGCATTTATAAATCGTAAAACACTACTGTGGGGCGCAGTGGTTCAGTGAGTTGGACTGTCGACAGGAGGGTTGTAGGTTCGACCCCTTTCAGAGGCTCTTGTGTTGTGTTCTTAAACAAGACACTTTACCTGCATTGCTTGGTACTATAAATAGTATCCATGCTTTATATTAATGCAACAATTTGAAACATAAAGATGTCAAGTATTAAAATATTATTCTGTATATATTTTCGGGTCGTAAAACTTATTAAAAGCTTCAGTTGAAATCAAACTATATTTAAAACCTGCTTGTTTTCTTTTGGGGGAATACACGGCTTCCTGCCATCAAAACCTCAAACGCATTGACAGCCTTCTTGGTGGCCTCTCTCAATTCTTGTTGTAAGACATTTGTCAGCGCATCCTCCTCTGTCGGCTTGCATGTGAACTTCAAATACTTCACGTCAAACTTATGGAGTTCGCCAATACTTGTGTTCATGGTGTCAACCTATATTTAAAAAAAAACACAATAAAAATATGTCTTAAAAACCCTTATACTAAAGTGTATTGACTTCATATCTGACATTGAATATTTATTGGTCGGATGTCAAATCCTCCAAATCAAACTTAAGAAAAAATCGGACATAGTGCTGTTTTTATTTCACCCCACACTCATCCCAGACCAGTTGAAAGTGTTGGGAGTTTTAAAGACAGAAAAAGGCAATTCAAATTTAATAAATAGTTCCCTTGAAAATAGTTTTCATACTTTAATTAATATATACTTTTTTCAGTACACAAACCTGTACAAAATAGCAGCACTCTGTATCTGCAGAAGATTTTGGAAAGTCCAACTTATTTTCCACACACATGTCAACCATATCATTGTACAAGGTGTCTTTCATGTTCATTCCATCCTGCATACCAGAACTGAAAACAAAATACCATTTATACATGAAATTCAATATGTGCCAAACTTTGGTTTATTTTGTACTCTAAAACAATAGTACATGTATTTGGAAACTATTGAAAATTATTAGGGCTCAAATTTAAGCTGGCGTACTGGCAAAATGCAAGTGACATTTATAGAATGCCAGTAAACTTTTCAAGTACTGGCAAAAATGTGCAAGTTCATCAAATTACCTTACGCGCTTAATTTGAATACCATGTCTGTTATTTTTTTAACTATTAATATGCTTTCATATATAAAACATGACAATTCGACGGAAGCATTTATAAATCGTAAAACACTACTGTGGGGCGCAGTGGTTCAGTGAGTTGGACTGTCGACAGGAGGGTTGTAGGTTCGACCCCTTTCAGAGGCTCTTGTGTTGTGTTCTTAAACAAGACACTTTACCTGCATTGCTTGGTACTATAAATAGTATCCATGCTTTATATTAATGCAACAATTTGAAACATAAAGATGTCAAGTATTAAAATATTATTCTGTATATATTTTCGGGTCGTAAAACTTATTAAAAGCTTCAGTTGAAATCAAACTATATTTAAAACCTGCTTGTTTTCTTTTGGGGGAATACACGGCTTCCTGCCATCAAAACCTCAAACGCATTGACAGCCTTCTTGGTGGCCTCTCTCAATTCTTGTTGTAAGACATTTGTCAGCGCATCCTCCTCTGTCGGCTTGCATGTGAACTTCAAATACTTCACGTCAAACTTAAGGAGTTCGCCAATACTTGTGTTCATGGTGTCAACCTATATTTAAAAAAAAACACAATAAAAATATGTCTTAAAAACCCTTATACTAAAGTGTATTGACTTCATATCTGACATTGAATATTTATTGGTCGGATGTCAAATCCTCCCAATCAAACTTAAGAAAAAATCGGACATAGTGCTGTTTTTATTTCACCCCACACTCATCCCAGACCAGTTGAAAGTGTTGGGAGTTTTAAAGACAGAAAAAGGCAAGATGGGGCTGATTCCATAAGGTGTCCCTATGAAATATTAAAACCTTGCCTTGAATGCAGTAGATCTAGACAGATATAATAAAATAAAAATGAACATATTATCTGTTTTTAAGTCCTTTTTGAAAGTGAAATATATTAAAAAGAAATTGACAAGAGGGTTGCAAAGATGCAAAGTCTGCACTCTGTATATAAGTGAACGGTGTCCCATCCACTTCTGGAGAACACTGATATTTAAACTATTAAAATTTATTATAATGTTCATCCTTAATAAGGTACATAGTTGAAAGAAAACGGCTTCACTTTTATTTAAATATGTTCATGATCGTGTCACGTGTTTAAAAAATACCTCGAAGGGACTTCCATCTCCCATATTCTTATAGGCGAAACACTGAACTGAACTGGTTTTTAAGCCAGAATCGTGGTGATTTTCTTGAAATATATCGATCAATGTAGTTTGGTTTACGACTGCCTTCATTAGTTTTTTTTCCGGGCCGTGAATACATCTTTTGAAAGTAAACGCGAACACGGTCGCCGCCATGTTGTATTATGCGGTGTTTCATACTCGCGGTGTTTCGTACTTCGCGGTGTTTCGTACTCTTTACCGAACGTACCCACGAAAATTCGTTCTCAACCCGAAAAAAATAAATAGGGTCGGCGATTCGGCGGTAAATAAATAGGGTCGGTCGGGTTACCTGAACCACACATATTATTTTGTTTGGCCCTATGGATGTGCGAAAGAGAGCCTTCGACACTCACTGGTGATCAAGCTTTGGAAGTGAGGTCTTCCACCCTCTGGCAGTGGAAAGACTAAAATAAATTACGTTAGTTGAAGAATTCTCCTTTGAAATCCAATGATATTTAACAACATCATGTTTTGGCTGTAATGGAATTTAAGTCTCATGAAGTTTTGGCGCTGAGTTTATCCGACGTGGCGGTTTTATATGCATCTTAAAATGATTACACAATAATGTAATGGCGTGTGGGAAAATGCATCTTAAACTTGTCCCAACTCCAAATAAGATTTATTATTTACTCTTATCAATTAGCACTTGCACATTTAGTAATTACCTTCCCCAGCTTGCTGTAGTCTAGCCACTTGAGTAAATAACTGGGCATTGTCATGGAGGGATGTATTGCTCATTGTAACCTGTGCTGTAAGTGTAACAATGAAAACGGCATGTAAAGGTATGTAAACTATGTGCGAAAAAATGTAATTTAAACAAAAAATGTCACTGTTTGTCCATTTTTAAACGATAACTTAATAGTTTATTTTTATAATGACAAATTTTAAATGTGATCGCAAAAACAATGTGAAAGAA
Organism: Cyrtodaria siliqua; assembly: GCA_037043455.1. Classification (NCBI taxonomy): domain Eukaryota; kingdom Metazoa; phylum Mollusca; class Bivalvia; order Adapedonta; family Hiatellidae; genus Cyrtodaria; species Cyrtodaria siliqua. The sequence continues at coordinate 78,724 of JAWPHD010007918.1, forward strand.
TCCTCATATTAGCATTACTAATTAAATACACAGCTTCACTCAAATTAATAGGCAAAAACTAAAAGTAATAAGCACAAGATTTACAGTATAACTCCAGTTTGCTACTACAGAAAGACGGGTTACAGTTTTTGACCATTTATACATGTACATCAAAATATAGGGAGAATGTTAGCCAAAATAAAAGTAAAAGAGAGATGACATTCGAAAACATTTTTACAAGCAAAAATGCTAAATTTAGTTAATTTTAGTATTGGTCTATTATACTTACGACAACATTACAAATGCAATTACTCAACTTGCTCTAATCCACGAGTGGAAAAAACTTCCCCAAATTCCCTTCCCGGGACCACGGCCGACAAGGGAGCCGCTAATTGGTTACCCATTAACCTCCAGAATCAGAACGAGGCTTACTTCCTATTTTCCGCCAATTCTAATTAAGGAGGGGTGGGTAGTATAATGTTGTCGTAAGTATAATAGACCAATACTAAAATTAACTAAATTTAGCATATTGGTATATTGATATCTTACGACAACATTACAAATGCGACTTTAACAAAATTATTTGGGGTGGAATAAGTAGCCCGTTATGATAAGTTAGAATATATCAAGGGAATTTAAACAAATTGAAACAGGCAACAGGGAATGATCGAAATCTGCTATAATCAAAGAATTAGAGCAGATTAGAACATAAACACAAAACTAACTAACACTCACCCCTGTATGCTAGGGTCCTGCCCGGTTGTCGATACACATGTAGGAGGAGACCCCTATGTATTTCAAGAAGCGAAGGCGAACAAGCATGGTGAATGTGGCACATACGTCAAATTCACAAACAGAAGGAGTCTTATAATACGCCTGTAGCTGACCCGAAGGTATAACATGTAGACTCTGGTACCGTAAAACAGTCCGTCTGTCAAGTAAGTCAAGTAAGTCAAGGACAATTAAGTCCAGCACCATTGAAAAATCGACAATTTCAAGCATATCTAAAAAAGGGCGAATATTGCTTGTATTAATTCGATTGTTTTAGAAACCAGTATCAATAAATCCCAATTAGATACTTGCATAAACAGTTTTAAGTTTCATATAAAGAACTGTAAATGTAATAAAGCTATAAACACAAAGTAACATATAACTGTGTGAAAATAGGTAAAACAAAAAACAACATGCATATGGCAAAAATAACCCGCCATAAACGGTAACAATATTTGGTAAGGCTAGTACTAGCAACACATGCATCTGTTACTAATACTAATAGTAATGTGGTTCGAAACCCCGGACGTTAGTGACTGACAGTAATGATCTAGTCATCTGACTGTTCGGGTAGCAAAACTCCGATGACTGACTGGGCCGCAACCAATGGGCCCAGAGAAGCCAATTCATTATTAAATAGGGAGCAGTCCCTAAGATAGAACCTAACGAAGGAGTTGTCTGAATTCCAGTAGCACGCTTTAAGAATACGCTCTAAGGGAATAGAATTAGACCATGCTAAGGACGAGGACAAGGCTCTGACTTCATGAGCTGTAGGATTAGAATCTGGCAGATCGGTCATTTGTACTGCATAGGCCAATTTAATGGTCTCAACAATCCACCTAGAAATGGAGGCCATAGAGATCTCCCGACTGGCATGCAGATAATGTGGAAGAAAAAGCCTTTTTCTTCCACGTCGCCATGACCTGGAACGCTCCAGGTAAATTCTTAAGGCCCTGACTGGGCAGAGGTTGGAAGAATTGGTATCGCTGGAGGAGGGCAGAGCTGGAATAACCAGTGGTAAGCTAGGAACCGAAGGACGCTGATTCTTAGCTAAAAACCCTGGGAAGAAATGTAAGGTAACGGAAGACCCGTTTGTAGAAAAGGACACAGAGTCTTCAGTTCCCAGTAAGGCATGGAGCTCACTCCGTCTACGCCCTGAGGCTAGAGCTAGAAGAAAGATAGTCTTGAGAGTAAGCTCCTTCCTACCGCAGGAATCAAGCGGTTCGAAAGGAGGCCCTGAGATAGTCTTGAGAACCAGATGAAGGTCCCATTTTGGAGTAACATGGGTAACTGCCGGTCTCTCTAACTCTATGCTTTTAATAATGTTAGAGAGAAGAGGGCTATCAGAGAAATCATGTCCCGTAATTTCTTTGAGAGTGATAGAAATAGCCGAGCGATACCCTTTAACCGAAGAAGGAGAAAGAGATTTGTCCTCAAATAAAGATACAAGGAAATCTGAGAGTGAGGTCAAAGAGGGATGGAGTGGATCCAGTGACCTTGAGACACACCAATCAGTCCAGAATTTCCATCTGTACTCGTAGAGGGAATTAGTGGAGGCCCTTCTAGCGGTACAGACTCGATGGGCAACCCTTTCAGAAAAACCTGCCGCCTGCAGATGTCGTTGGATAAGAGAAAGGCGTGAAGGTTGAATACTTCTGGCCGGGGATGAAGGAGCCGTGACAGAGGTTGACACAGGAGATCTTGCCTGGGGGCTAACCTCAGGGGTGTGGCCACCATGAGAGATAGGAGAGTTGTAAACCATGGATGACCCGTCCAAAGTGGGGCTATTAATATGATGAGACAATCTTCCCGCTGGACCTTCAGAAGTACTCGGGACAGGAGAGGAGGTGGAGGAAAGGCATAGGCGAACAGGCCCCGCCAAGGTATAGCAAGGGCGTCCACTGCCCAGGCCAAGGGGTCTGGAACTGGGGAGACGAACGTCGGAAGTTGGTTGTTTAGCCGGGTGGCAAACAGGTCCACATGTGGGGTGTCCCAGAGACGAAACACTTGGGATAACGTTGGAGAGTGTAGCTTCCACTCTTTTTGATTGACCTGATTCTTTCGGGATAGAGAATCTGCCAAAACATTGAGTTTCCCTGGGATGAATCGTGCTTTCAGGAAGACTCCTTCCTGGGAACACCACTTGAGGATTTCTATGGCTAAATCTGAGAGATCCCTGGAATGGGATCCCCCCTCCTTGTTGAGGTAAGCCGCTACTGTGGTATTGTCTGTGGCCAACATGATTGAGTGGCCTCGGATATCCTCCAGAAAAGCCTGTAGAGCTAAGAAAACTGCTTTTAATTCCAAAAGATTGATATGGGAGGTCTTTTCGGAAAGGGACCAGGAGCCCGATGCCTGAAGGTCTGCCAAATGGGCTCCCCAGCCAAGAAGGCTGGCGTCCGTGAACAGGTGTAAATCTGGGTCTTGAGGGTGTAGGGGAACCATTTCCATCAGGAAGACTGGATCGAACCACTGGAGCGTTGCCGACTTGAACCAAGGGCCTAGCTGGATTTGGTATTCCCAGGATTGGGTAGCCTGATCCCATCTGTCTTTCAAGGCCCACTGTAAAGGGCGTTTGTGAACTCTGCCCTGTGGGAGAAGTTTGGACATTGACTCCATCTGACCCAAAAGGGAATGGAGTTCCCTTGCTGAAGCTGATGTTTGCAACAATAGGACCCTGAGGGACTCTTGTAGGTGGTGGATTCTGTCCAAAGATGGGCCCACGAGGGAGTCTTGTAGGGAAAGACGAGCTCCGAGGAAAATGAAGGACTGACAAGGGATTAGATCCGACTTTTCCCAGTTCGGGATAAAACCTAGATTTAGAACTATAGAAAGCAGACGCCTTGAGTGCGACAGAGCCAGATCTCTGGAGTGGGCTGGCTGTAACCAATCGTCCAGGTAAGTGTGAAGTCGAATACCCAAGCGATGAACATGGGCGCAAATGACCTTGATCAGACGAGTGAACACATAAGGAGCTGGGGCCAGACCGAATGGTAGAGCTCGAAACTGATAGGTTGTCCCCTTCCAGACAAACCGAAGGTATTTCCTTGAAGAGGGATGGATGAGGACGTGAAAGTAAGCATCTTTCAGGTCTAGGGAGGTAACCCAGTCGCCCTCCTGTAGTTCTAGCCGAATGGAAGCTAGTGTTTCCATTTTGAAGTGTGGGGTTTTGACGAACTTGTTTAGTATAGAGAGGTCTATGATAGTTCTCCAAGCCCCCGAGGGTTTGGGTACCACAAAGAGACGGCTGTAAAACCCCTTTCTTGAATGGGAGGGAAGAACCGTTTCCACTGCCTGTAAGTTCAAGAGATTCTGGATTTCCTGATCCAGGATGAGAAACTTCTCTGAATCCTGTGGAGGACCGAATCTGGCCGGAGGATGACGTGTGAGAGGAGGTTGGACATGAAAAGGAATGAGATACCCGCCCCGGACCACTGAGAGTGACCAAGGATCTGCTATATTTTCCCAGGCATGGCTGAAGGCAGAAAGCCTGCCGCCTGTAGGTATTTCCGGTTTGGGAATCCTTATGTCTAAGGGAAGACCCGAACCGGAAATAACCTGGGGAAATCCGGAGCGGGCATCCCTATGGGGCAGAGGGCCGAGAGCCCCTTCCCCTTCCCCTTCCCCATACTTTACCCTTACCCCTACTACGATTCCCTGACTGTTTCCTATACTCAATCTTAGGGGGAGGAACCCACTTAGGTTGAACCCTTGAATCCACAGCTTGTGGACGATAGGGTGCTGGAGTAGCGATAGGAGCCCTACTTACAGTAGCTTGAGGGGTCCTAGGGGGATACCTGAGAGGAGGTCTAGAAGGGCGAACAGAAGAAAGCGCAACCCTCTGGAAGGAAGAATATTTGACCTCTTCTTTATGATGAGAGACTACTTCCGGGAAGGAGGGACCAAACAGTGTGCGAGAATTAATAGGCTGCACCCTAAGACTAGAATTCAACTGCTCGTTAAGGACCGAGCGGTTGAGAATAGCATCTCTTCTCACGAGGCTAAAACTTTCTGACATTCTGAGGAAAACATCCATAGAGTCAATGTTAGCTCTAGCGGTAGATAGGATGTACCGCTGGAGCTCAATAAGGTCCTCGTGTGAAGGAGAGGGGTCTCTTAAAATCGAGAGGATACCACACAGAAACAAATCAGTATGGGAACTGATCTGTACACCCGAACGTGCCCAGCGGTCCCAAGTAACCACATCTGTCAAAGGGATGGAGGTAGTAGAAGGAAGGCTAGTCCGAGGTTGTAGAATGTCCTGAATGGAGTAATCTACCAAGGGAGGATCCAAGGGAAGAACAGGATCCTGGGGTACATAGAACTTACGGTTAGCAAGCCAATGTTTTTGACCTGTAAAGTACCTATTCTTTGGAAGAGCCTTAGGATACTGAGGGAGTGGTGTCCCAGGTACTATTTCCGAGCCTCTCACTTCTGCAGAAATAGTCGAAAGTAGGGAAGAAACCTGTTTGCTCTGAGGTAAGGTAATATCAGGTTTAGAAAGGTTAGGTTGTACATCAAAATAATCCATAGCAGAAGTACCAGCCAAGGATTCGACAGGTGCAACTACAGGAGGACAAACTGAGGGGCCCAACCTAGCCTTAAGAAGACCAATTAGTTCAGAAAAGGAAGGCCAAACTGCATCAACAGGAGGTACTTCCTGAAAAAAGTCATCGGGATGCTCAGAAGCCACACTCTGTCCCGTGTTAAACAAGCCTGTGGTAGGATCCAATAAAACCCCCGAACAAACCTGCTCCTCAGGTAGGGGGGGATGGGGTGGATCCTGAAGCACGCTAGCACCAGAGGGAGAATTACCCCGGGATATGTCCACGACGGACGCTGACTTACTAAGGGAATGATCCCTTCTGTGGTGTGATACCCTAGAACGGGAACGTCTAGCCCGTTTGGTAGCCACTCTAGAATGAGACCTAGAGCGGCTCCTGGATCTCTTAGAATGCGAAACCGGAGAGCTCAAAAGTGACCTGAGGTTGTCCAGTTCACGGGAAGAAAGACGATGTCGTCTATGAGAATGATGTCGTCTATGAGAATGATGTCGTCCATGAGAACGACTATCGGACTTCCGGTGTCTATGACGCCGGTAGGGAGACCTACCCCTATGGCGTTCGGTCGAGTTAGAGAAGCCAGAAAATTCACTTTTTGAAACAGAAGAATTACCTGAGCTTGAGATGTCACTCAACCGATGACGGTTGCTCTTAGACCGGCCACTGCGTCTCGACTCTCTGGAGGGTGACCTGGAGGCCGAGTATTTAGAACTGTTGTGCAGCCCGACAGTGTACCCACGAGGCAGAGAGTTATCTGAGTAACCATGGACCCCCGGACTGACTGCCAGTCTGTTACTGTGAACAGGAGTGGGTGGGGTATGGTACTCCGTATGGCTGGGTTGGGAGACATCACCGATAGAAGATCGAAACTTCGTACGGGTGACCTTTCCAACTGTAGGAAGTATCTCGCCGGGTTGGGAGACATCACCGATAGAAGATCGAAACTTCGTACGGGTGACCTTTCCAACTGTAGGAAGTATCTCGCCGGATACTTTCTGCTTGGTTGGGTTGCCTTGTGAGTCCGGAGGGGCCGTAGTATGACTAGGGCCCGACTCCCCAACCAGCAGTAGCGTGTTCGCATCTGACATTACACGCTAAAATATAGAAAGAGAAAGACAGAAACGTGTAATAAACACGAACTGTTATTATAGGAGAAAGACAGAAACGTGTAATAAACACGAACTGTTATTATAGGAAATATGTAAAACTATATAAAAATACAAAAATAAAACTAATAAACACAACACAAGTGGAGAAAAGCAAACTTTGAGACACTCGATTTACCTACCATCCATTTGGAATCAGCACGAGTGGAAAATAGGAAGTAAGCCTCGTTCTGATTCTGGAGGTTAATGGGTAACCAATTAGCGGCTCCCTTGTCGGCCGTGGTCCCGGGAAGGGAATTTGGGGAAGTTTTTTCCACTCGTGGATTAGAGCAAGTTGAGTAATTGCATTTGTAATGTTGTCGTAAGATATCAATATACCAATAGCAGAACTCATTTCTACATACACTGTACATTTCTCATGTAAAGTCAAAATGTGTTGATACCAACCAGCAATACTTAAATGTTTATGAATGTTTGTTTTTTTGGCTGCAAATAAATGCACAAAAAAAAAGTAAATGGGAAATTTAGAAAAAAAACAAAGATTGTATAATATTGTCTTTATGTCAAACTTATGACTGTACATTTCATTCTGATAGAGTTATCTATAGGGAATTAGGTGATTTAAAGCAGATAGAAATATGGTGAAGTGAATGTATAGTTACAAAACCAGCCCCGATGACATACTTACCTAAGTAGGGCATGTCCTTGTTTTCCTTATAAATCAAATGTACAAATTAATAATATTTCAAATCATGAAAGTAAGGTTGAAAGTCCTATATTTCTGAAGACGGGATCATAACTTTGATCGATAAGAATCAACATTTGTAAAAAGAGCATTACTGTAATGCAATGGGTAATTAACAATTTAAGAGTGCTGTTTTACTAAATTTTCTGTACTTTTTATGGGATGGTGTGTTGTCCGTCTTCCGTCGTCCGTCCGTCCGTCGTCCGTTAACTTTTCTTCAAACGACTTCTCCTCAGAAACCGCTCGGCTAATTTTGACCAAACTTCACATGGATGATCCTTAGATGAATGCTTTTTAGATTTGTTAAAATTAGGTCTGCGCTACATCCAAGATGGCTGCCATTACCATATATGGTCGAAACCTTAAAAAAACTTCTTCTCCAGAACCGCTGGACAGATTTCAACAGTTTTTCTTTTAAAATGATCGCCAAAGCCTAGACTATCAAGTTTGTTCAAATAAAGTCCCCGGGGTCAAAAATGGCCGTTCCCCGGGGGTCCAAAGTTTGTATATTGAGGTTTTGCATGTTTTTCATATAGACATATAGGAAAAAACTTTAAAAAATCTTCTTCTCTAAAACCACAAGGCACAGAGCTCTCATGTATTACATGTAGCATCAGCTTATGGTCCTCTACTAAGTTTGAGGGGCGTCCGTGGCCGAGTGGTTAACGTCTCTGACTTGAAATCACTTGCCCCTCACCGCTGTAGGTTCGATCCCTCAGGGTCCTAGGAATCTTTATGTGAGGAAGCTATCCAGCTGGCTTGCGGAACGTCGGTGGTTCTACCCAGGTGCCCGCCCGTGCACAAAAATTGCCCGGAGGGGCACCTGGGGTCTTCCTCCACCAATGGAAGCTGGAAAGTCGCCATATGACCTTAGCTGTTGGTGCGACTATAAAATCCAATTCAATCAATCAATCAATCTACTAAGTTTGTTCAAATGGTGACCCTGGGGTCAAATTTGTCCCCGCCCCGGGGGTCACAGTTTTACATAGACTTGTATAGGATTTTTTTTTTAAAAATCTTCTTCTCGGAAACTGCAACAGCCAGAGGTTTGATATTTTGCATTTACTATAAGCTTATGGTCCTTTACCAAGTTTGTTCAAATGGTGACCCTCGGGTCACATTTGGCCCCGCCCCATGGGTCACATGTTTTACATAGACATGTTACATAGGGAAAAACTTAAAAAATCTTCTTCTCTGAAACTGCAAGAGCCAGAGGTTTAATATTTTGCATTTGCTATAAGCTTGTGGTCCTCTACCAAGTTTGTTCAAATGGTGACCCAGGGGTCACATTTGGCCCCACCCCGGGGGTCACAGTTTAACATAGGCTTGTATAGGGAAAAACTGGAAAAAATATTCTTCTCAGGAACCACATGGCACAGAGCTCTCATGTATTACATGTAGCATCAGCTTACGGTCCTCTACTAAGTTTGTTCAAATGGTGACCCTGGGGTCACATTTGGCCCCGCCCCAAGGGTCACATGTTTTACATAGACATGTATAGGAAAAAACTTAAAATATCTTCTTCTCTGAAACTGCAAGAGCCAGAGGTTTAATATTTTGCTGTTGCTATAAGCTTATGGTCCTTTACCAAGTTTGTTCAAATGGTGACCCTGGGGTCACATTTGGCCCCGGCCCAAGGGTCACATGTTTTACATAGACATGTATAGGGAAAAACTTAAAAAATCTTCTTCTCTTAAACTGCAAGAGCCAGAGGTTTAATATTTTGCTGTTGCTATAAGCTTATGGTCCTTACCAAGTTTGTTCAAATGGTGACCCTGGGGTCACATTTGACCCCGCCCCAAGGGTCATATGTTTTACATAGACATGTATAGGGAAAAACTGAAAAAAAATAATAATTTGCATTTGCTATAAGCTTATGGTCTTCTACCAAGTTTGTTCAAATGGTGACCCATTGGTCACATTTGGCCCCACCCTGGGGGTTTGGTCACATTTGGCCCCACCCTGGGGGTCACAGTTTTACTAAGGCTTGTATAGGGAAAAACTGAAAAAATTCTTCTTCTCTGGAACCACATGGCACAGAGCTCTCATGTATTACATGTAGCATCAGCTTATGGTCCTCTACCAAGTTTGTTCAAATGGTGACTCTGGTGTCAAATTTGGACGCGCCCCGTGGGTAACAGTTTTTAAAAAAAAAAAAAAAAAAAAATCTTTTTAATTTGATTTTTTTTTTTTTTTTTTTTAATTTCATTTTTTTTTTTTTTTTTTTATATTTTTTTTTTTTTTTTTTTTTATTATTATTATTTTTTTTTTTTTGATAGATTTGATTATATTTTTTTTAAAATTTTTAAAATGTTTTTTCATTATCTTTTTAATTACTTGACACTTACTTTAAAATTTCTTGTCGGCGCTACTCATCTTAAATGCCTTGTTGAATTTCGACGAAACTTGGCAGGAAGCATCGGTAAGATGTCTAGTTGTGCATTTCACGCTTTTGTTACAGTTCGCTGATTTTTGACTGAGTTATGGCCCTTTGACATTTTTATTTTAAATTTCTTGTCGGCGCTACTCCTCTTAAACGGCTTGTTGGATTTCTACGAAATTTGGCAGGAAGCCTCCGTATGATGTCTAGTTGTGCAAAGCGCAGTATATCAATGAAATCTTGGACAATTTTGAAAACCAGCTAGATCTTGTTAGTAATAACAGAGTTATGGCCCTTGATTTGTTGAAAAATGCTATACTGTATTTTCCTTTGTTAAATCTATAGGAGAAGAGAGCTCTATCTAGCTATATCTATCTAAATCTATAAGAGCTGTTTTAGCCAGTAGAGCGTCCACAGGCCCTCTTGGGCCTCTTGTTAAGACTAGTGTAGTTATACTGTTGCAGCAGTTTGCCCAGCATATTTTTTATTCTTGGAAAGATAACTAATATTTATCTGTCACAATATACAAATGCTAGAGAAACAACTCTTATGCACAACATGAACTTATTACATTATCTACTTAAAGTTGTCGAAGCTTTATGCAGTATTCCTTTAAAATTCAAATTATACACAAGAACTTGCCTGGAACAGATTTTTCTAGCTTAGTAACTGCATCACACATATGGTCGTCAAAATCTACATCAGCTAGCTCATCATCAACAACCCTGGAAGTGGAGGGGGTGGTCGCTGATAGGGTGGTTCTGGACGGACATGTTGTTACAGGCACAGACCTTGCTGAGCTTTTTCGGTTGGCCGTTTTCCATTATTGCAGATGGGCTATGAAAGAAAACCAATAATAAAAATAGTTTAAATTTACTGGAATAAACTGGCCATGGCTTCAGCATAATATAACAAGAAACATAATGTGCATATCAAATGTGCAGTCACAATACTTATAACAATTTTGAAAAATGGTCATAGCTCAGACCAAGTTTTGAAGTGAATAAAAACTGTACTCAGTGAACCCTGGGTTCAGATGTTCACCAAGCCAGATATTTAAAATTTAGTTGCTTTCCTTCATATGTTCTCGTAAAATAATTACTACACACTGCTGTGACCGCGACATACTGCCAAAACTGCTGTATAGACGGAGCTGAAGCCACGACGGTAGGAACGCGATTCTTAAAGACATCAACCCGTCCGCATAAGTCCAACACCACCATTTCTAGTATAACGTACCTGAAATATATATAAACAAACCAAGCAAAGCAGATTGAGCAAATATATAGTCATTAAAATGGGGGTATGGGTGAGTGGGTATTTTTTATAAATGACCGAGATACATACTATACTTTTTATTTAGGGTTCAAATTACTAAATCGTAAAACTAACAAAAAACAGGAGGGCCACACTCTGTGCAGTCAGGGTGACCACAAACTCATGTGAATTAACACCCGCACTACAATAAAAGGATTTATGTCGATAAACGACAAATCCCATTATCTTCATACTCGCTACTTCTCGACATTCGGGGAAAGACAGAACATACTGTTTGAAGCTGAACTTTTCTGTGAAAGAGGGGCTTCACTTACTCTCTCACCTTCCATGTCTGCAACTAACCAGCCACAGTATCCAAGACAGTTTGACAACATCCACTGGAAAGTATGCCCACGAAAAGAGCCAAACTGGACGGTGTGCTGCCCAAGGACAGCCATCTTGTCTTTCACGTTGCCACCAGCCTGACGAACAGCAGCTACGGCCTCTGCTAGGACTGCCTTAGAGTTGCATGTATACGGTCCAGACAGTTTACTAGCTTCTATTATCTGACGGGCTTCTGGAGTGTACCCCAGGTTCAAAGTCCCATTTTGGAATCTCTTAAACATCTTTTGTATCTAAAAAAGAAATAAATATATCCTTCTGCACATAGTCGACTAGGTTATTATCAACAGTAATGAGCATGTCAAATAACAATTTTGTCATTAGTTGACTGATCAGAGATCAGCAGAGCTTATGCCGTGGTGCGTCGTCCGTCTGTCCTTCTGTCTGTCTGTCCGTCCGTAAACTTTTATTTGTAGCGACTACTCCTCTGAAACTATTTAATGGATTTTCATGAAACTTTACAGAAGTGTTGCCCATGAAGTCTAGTTGATCCTAGCAAAAATTGATGTTGATGTGAAATCCAAGATGGCCGCCAAATCTAAAAATAGGTTTTTAAAATACAAGTTTGTAGGGACTACTTCTTGAAAACTATAAGTGATATTGATATGGGACTTTTTCTAAAATGATCAGCATGACATGATGTTGGTCCTTGTCGAAAATCGTTTTGATTCGACGTTAAACATGGCTGCCCATCTTTGTTTACATAGAGTTATATAGTAAAAACTTGTAGTGACTACTCCTCTGAAACTACTGCGCGGATTTTCATGAAACTTTACAGGAATGTTGCTCTTAATGTCTAATTGATCTTAGCGAAATTTCAGATCGGCCAGTAATTCAAGATGGCCGCCACAGCTAAAAATAGATTTATAAAAAATAAGTTTGTAGCGACTACTTCTTGAAAACTATAAGCGGTATTGATATGGGACTTTTTCTAGAATGATCAGCATGACACGATGGTTATCCGAGTCGAACATTATTTTGATTCGACGTTAAACATGGCTGCCAGTGGCCATCTTTAACATAAAGTTATATAATGAAAACTTGTAGCGATTACTCCTCTGAAACTACTTTATGGATTTTCATGAAACTTCACACGAATGTTGCTCTTGATGTCTTATTGATCCTAGCAAAATTTCAGGTCAGCCGGAAATTCAAGATGGCCACCATGGCTAAAAATAGATTTTTAAAATTCAAATTTGTAGCGACTACTTCTTGAAAACTATAAGTGATATTGATATGGGACTTTTTCTAAAATGATCAGCATGACATGTTGGTAATCCGAGTCGAACATTATTTTGATTCGACGTTAAACATGGCTGCCAGTGGCCATCTTTGTTTACATAGAGTTATATAATGAAAACTTGTAGCGATTACTCCTCTGAAACTACTTGGCGGATTTTAATGAAACTTTACAGGAATGTTGCTCTTAATGTTTTTTGATTGATCCTAGCAAAACTTCAGATCGGCCAGAAATTCAAGATGGCCACAACAGCTAAAAATAGATTTTTAAAAAATAAGTTTGTAGCGGCTACTTCTTGAAAACTATAAGTGATATTGATATGGGACTTTTTCTAAAATGATCAGCATGACATGTTGGTAATCCGAGTCGAACATTATTTTGATTCGACGTTAAACATGGCTGCCAGTGGCCATCTTTGTTTACATAGAGTTATATAATGAAAACTTGTAGCGATTACTCCTCTGAAACTACTTGACAAATGTTCATGAAACTTCACAGGAATGTTGCTCTTGATGTCTAATTGATGCAAGCAAAATTTCAGGTCGACCGCAAATTCAAGATGGCCACCATGGCTAAAAATAGATTTTCAAAAAACAAGTTTGTAGCGACTACTTTCTGAAATCAAAATCAATCAGTAGAGCTTCAAGGTCATTGACCTCTTGTTTTTGATTTGTTTTGTACTTCCGCGAAAACTGATGAAATTCATGTCCGTGTCCTTGTTATCCGGCCTAAAAAACAGTAATTCTGGATGATTTTGGCGATTTCGGGTATGAATCAATACGGACTGTGGAGCAGAGAAATATATCTACGGGGTGATATTTGCTTTCAATGGCAGTGTTAATGGCATGTGATTTCAAGGCCTTATTTATGACATCAATTTTGAATTGCACATTTAAGCAGTACTCGCATAAGCATGAGGAGAATTTTTGCTGCCTGACAGTCTTAAGCATTTCTCCGGGTCGCATTTTTCGAAATTCGCTCAGTGTATCAATGTAGGATTTTCCTGTAGGAAACGTTTATGGACCTGCTGCAGAGTTTCAGTCAAAACTCCTTTTTGCTTCAATGTCTTATTACTGACAGTTCTTTTTGTGGGGAGAGTAACAGATTCATATTCATAAAATCTGTCAATGTTTAACTCGGTTTCATCAGTCATTGCATCTGACCTTTTTACATTCTCTGGGCCATTCCTTTCTATTTCTGACCTCTTAGTCCAATATTCCCACTTAATATCCAATGCTTTTCTGAAGCTATGTTTTACAGCATACTTTCCAACTAATTACTCCGAGTTAACAACTGATACCGATTTCTCCCTTCCTTTGTCCTTTGTCATTCCAGTTCATTTAAGGCTCTTTTCACCCTAGCTACAATTTTTTCATTTATCTCCATCTTCATTTTAGAGTTAATCGGGATAAGTAGCCCCCTTTCTTGCAACGCCTTTTTTCTAGGAGTGGCATTTTGCATAGCCCTGTCGATTGTTGTAGCAAACTTCTTTGGATTTTTGGGTAGATTAGGCTGCTTTTTTTGGAGTTTCTTGTGAGGGATTTTCTTCCAATGGTTTATCAAAATAAAGTGTTTGTTTTTTAGGTTTTGTATCTTTCTTTTCTTTTTTCACTTAATCGGCGCTTGGTTTGATCTGACATTTTTGCTCGTTCCGCTCTCTTCTTTAATCTCCAATATTTTCTTCGCTTTTCTAGTTGTTTACATGTAGAAGGTTTCCTTTCTCTTTTTGTTTATGCCTATAGGCTCTAATTCGTATCTTTGCCTTTTCATTTGACTTTTTCAACTTTTCACCTATTAGAGACATACGATACTTTCTTTATCACATCCTTTTTCTTATATTCTGCTTATAGAGCGTCAATTTGTTTAAGTCTTTTACGAAATTCATTACAACTATCCTTAGCTGACCTTTTTTAGCCGGGGAATGGAGCAGGGACTCTCACTTTCAGTAGATCTCAACCTCTTTAGCTTTACCTGCAAGGAATACCTTAAAAACCAGGAAGATTGTAAGAGAGTTACCAACGTCCCCCGCCTTTAACAAGAAGCTGCGTTCGAGAAACACACATGCCCCCGGTGGCACACGGTCGAATCAGGAAAACTAACAAAGTATCATTCTGATGAAACGGTCAAAATCCATCGAAAAGCATTGCCGTCTTACTAAAGCATACCGTTCCTTTAAAAAGGATTTTTTAGGATATAGTTCTGCTAGCTCGTTCATCACCATGAGAGTGTGGTTACCGTCAATTATTTCCGCTTCCGTCAGACCCTTTTCTATATCGCTTCAGTCGCTTTCTGGTTTGATAAGTCCTACTGCACTGCTTTGGAAATCTTATCGTATGCTCTTTTTTGATCAATATCTGATGTCTTGTCATTTCTCGAACATGATTCATGTTGAGATTTCTAATTTGGTGATTCTCCTGAGACACGATAGTGGCAAAGTAAACGTTCCTTTAACACATTCGCTGGTTTCTTTTAATAGGCTGTTTTGAGATTCCTCTTGACTTCTAAAATCAATAACCGGGTATTTGATATGTGTCGGGGAGTTCTCGTTAGACAATTCCAGTTCAGTATCCAAGTGTGAGGACTCAAGTCAGACATTAAAACAATTAAAACTAATGTTGTAACGTTTTAAATATGTAATCACTGGTGTAATGTAAAATAGTAGCAAATAAACGTGTTATGGATATTATGAAAATGGCATAACTTGCGTTTTAAATTGACTATTTAGCACGTGTTGCTGTTGATTTAAAACAAGAGGGCCAAAATGGCCCTGAATTGATCACCTGAGGATCTTTGCAATGATGAAAAAGTTGTCCTCCGGCAAATGCTTATTGAAGATGTTTTTAAGTCTTTCCTAATGTAAGTCTATGTAAAACATGCAAAATTTCTACATACAAACTTTGGACCTAGGGGTTGCAGCCATCTTTGCATGTTTTACAGGGACTTCAAATGGGCAAACTTGATAGACCAGGGGTTAGCAATCATTAATAATAATAAAGAACAAGAGAACAAGAGGGCCTTTGGATGCTCTGCAAGATAAAATGGATCTTATATTAAAGGGTTTCATAATTAAATTCTTTTCCATACCCTTTAACAAGTGCAAAACACAACAACACGCTCAACCAAAATTTAAACCCACAACTCAATACTAACAATTTCAAAGTATATTTTTTAAGGAAAAAAATGTATCCAAACACGATTAAACAATAATAAAAATGAAGAATTAAAAAAAATAAAAAAAGTTTACCTCTAGTGGATTTGAACCAACGGCCCTAGCTTCCCAGTGTACCAGAAGTAATTCAGTATCCAAGTGTGAGGACTCACGTCAGACATTAAAACAATTAAAACTAATGTTGTAACGTTTTAAATTTGTAATCAGTGGTGTAATGTAAAATAGTAGCAAATAAACGTGTTATGCCGTATCGCCTTTTCCCCTCAGACGTTTTATGTTTTCAATATAAATTCCTTTTTTTCTCAGTCAATCAAATGCCTCCTTTTGTTCAGACGTTTTATGTTTTCAATATAAATTCCTTTTTTTCTCAGTCTATCAAATGCCTCCTTTTGTTCAACAGGAGGAAGAGACAAGGCGTGTTCCAAAGATTTTTCTATGGTTTACATCTTGGATGTCACGTTTAACTTATTTTAAGATATTTTGAAAAACATTCATCTAAGGATAAGTGTAGAGAAAATGTTTTCAGCTCATCTTCAAGGGATTCAGTGGAACTCTCAATAGTAGTTCTTCACTCTTAACATTTTTCTGGTCGATTTTTTCCAATTGTATTAGGTTCTCTGATTTTCCCACACACGCCAAGATATTAAATTCCCACTGTGTTGTTGTAGTAGCGGCTGCAGTTTTGATATTCCACAACCCTCACTTCCTGTCAAGATGCTTTTTTTTGTAGTGGGCATTGTTTCCCTTGTCACAAAGTGTCAATCGAGATGCCTCATATTTGTCCGTTTGAACTGCATGCATCATCCTTTTGGTGGAAGCAAACGATTTTAAAGATGTCAACATCATCTCAATGTTGGTAGAGTATTCGCATAGACAAGTGAATAGTCTGTTTCTGCCCATTATTTTAACGTTTGAAAGCCTCAGTTTAGCAAACTTGCCAAAGGATAATTCATTCTCCTATTTGTTTATGTTCTCCGGGTGATATTTCACCTGTTTTTAATAATTTATCAATTATGCTGATACCATTATTTATTACCTGTGGACTATTATTTCCTTGATATGGATGAATTGGTACACAGTTTTTTGTGCTTATGAAATTGTTTGTTGGACAAAAACGCCTTGCAAGTTAAACAAGTCACCAATTCTGTGTTGCCCTACTTTCTTTCACGAATTAGTTCGACTTTACCCGTATTGCCTTTTCCCCTCAGACGTTTTATGTTTTTAATATAAATTCCTTTTTTTCTCAGTCTATCAAATGCCTCCTTTTGTTCAACAGGAGGAAGTCAGACAAGGCGAGTTCTTCCTCATTTTTTCAAATTTGTGTTTAGTATTCTCTTCACGAAACTGTTGATAAGTAGTCTTAAGGGTCATCTCCAAATATTTGGGCGATGTTAAGGTCTAAAGGATTTTTTGCTCAACATTTCTTTTCTCAACATTATCTCTACTAGTATCAGTATGCTTGTAAAAGATTTCAACTTTCTCCATGGTAGCTTCTCCAAGGAATCACACCTTTTTTTTCTATCATCATCATCATTCAGGTTGGAGTATTTTGAAAGGAATGTCCAACTAAACTCCAACTGTTTCCAAGAACTCTGTTGTAACCTCTTCTTGTTTAAACCTAGGACTTTGGTGAGTATTCCTCTCTCTTTATGAGCCTTTGCTGTTCTCCGTTTCCCCAGCCTTTTAACAGTTTCTTTTATACCACCCAGGGCTGCCTCCTGAAAACTTAGTTTCTTTTTCATGTTTGGACTGTTTGCATTGATTTTTCGACTTTCTAAAGCTTTCTTCTTGTTTGGTGTAGCCTTTCCTATCATGGTATCCATCACTACCAGAAACTTCTCTGGGTCCTTCGACATACAGTTTTGAGCCCTTTTTACGGCTTTCGTCTGCATCTTCCGAACTGTATCCCGTAAATGTTGATGGTATTTCTGTGGATGATGCAAGCGTTGTACTAACAGTTGGCTCTTCAGGTCCATTTTATATCGACATTAAACATGGCTGCCACTGCCTTCTTTGTTTACATAGAATTATATAGTAAAAATTTGTAGCGACTACACCTCTGAAACTACTTGAAAGATTTTGATGAAACTTCACAGGAATGTTGATCTAGCTATCAAAAACCTATCAGTAGAGCTTCAAGGTCATTGACCTCTTGTGTTATCGACTTATCATCGTATGTAAATTTGGCGATATTACCACTGCCTGCATTGCCGTCTTACTAAAGCATACCGTGCCTTTAAAAATGACTTTTTAGGATATAGTTCTGCTAGCTCGTTCATCACCATTAGAGTGTGGTTACCGTCAATTATTTCAGCTTCCGTCACACCCTTTTCTATATCGCTTTAGTTGCTTTCTGGTTTGATAAGTCCTACTGCTTTGGAAATCTTAACGTGTGCTCCTTTTTGATCGATATCTGATGTCTTGTCATTTCTCGAACATGATCCATGTCGAGATTTCTAATTCGGTGATTCTCCTGTGCTGGTCTGAGTCATGATAGTGGCAAAGTAAACATTCCTTTAAAACATTCGCTGGTTTCTTTTAATAGGCTGTTTTGAGATTCCTCTTGACTTCTGTCATCAATAACCGGGTATTTGATATGTGTCAGGGAGTTCTCGTTAGACAATTCCAGTTCAGTATCCAAGTGCGAGGACTCACGTCAGACGTTAAAACAATTAAAACTAATGTTGTAATGTTTTAATTATGTAATCACTGGTGTAATGTAAAATAGTAGCAAATAAACATGTTATGGATATTATGAAAATGGCATAACTTGCGTTTTAAATTGACTATTTAGCACGTGTTGCTGTTGATTTAAAACAAGAGGGCCAAAATGGCCCTGAATTGATCACCTGAGGATCTTTGCAATGATGGAAAAGTTGTCCTCCGGCAAATGCTTATTGAAGATGTTTTTAAGTCTTTCCTAATGTAAGTCTTTGTAAAACATGCAAAATCTCTACATACAAACGTTGGACCTAGGGTTTGCAGCCATCTTTGCTTGTTTTACAGGGACTTCAAATGGGCAAACTTGATAGACCAGGGGTTAGCGATCATTATTAATAATAAAGAACAAGAGGGCCTTTGGATGCTCTACAAGATAAAATGGATCTTATATTAAAGGGTTTCATAATTAAATTCTTTTCCATACCTTTTTACAAGTGCAAAACATAACAACACGCTCAACCAAAATTTAAACCCAAAACGTCATACTAACAATTTAAAAGTATATTTTTTTAAGGAAAAAAATGTATGTACAGGATTAAAGAATAATAAAAATGAAGAATTTAAAAAAAAAGAAAAGAGTTTACCTCTAGTGGATTTGAACCGACGGCCCTAGCTTCCCAGTGTACCAGAAGTAATTCAGTATCCAAGTGTGAGGACTCACGTCAGACATTAAAACAATTAAAACTAATGTTGTAACGTTTTAAATATGTAATCACTGGTGTAATGTAAAATAGTAGCAAATAAACGTGTTATGCCGTATCGCCTTTTCCACTCAGACGTTTTATGTTTTCAATATAAATTCCTTTTTTTTCTCAGTCTATCAAATGCCTCCTTTTGTTCAACAGGAGGAAGAGACAAGGCGTGTTCCAAAGATTTTTCTATGGTGGACATCTTGGATGTCACGTTTAACTTATTTTAAGACATTTTGAAAAACATTCATCTAAGGATAAGTGTAAAGAAAATGTTTTCAGCTCATATTCAAGGGATTTAGTGGAACTCTCAATAGTAGTTCTTCGCTCTTAACATTTTTCTGGTCGATTTTTTCCCATTGTATTAGGTTCTCTGATTTTCCCACACACGCCAAGATATTAAATTCCAACTGTGTTGTTGTAGTAGTGGCTGCAGTTTTGATATTCCACAACCCTCATTTCCTGTCAAGATGCTTTGTTTTGTGGTGGGCATTGTTTCCCTTGTGGGCAAATGGGCAAACTTGATAGACCAGGGGTTAGCGATCATTAATAATAATAAAGAACAAGATAATAAGAGGGCCTTTGGATGCTCTACAAGATAAAATGGATCTTATATCAAAGGGCTTCATAATTAAATTCTTTTCCATACCTTTTTACAAGTGCAAAACACAACAACACGCTCAACCAAAATTTAAACCCACAACTCCATACTAACAATTTAAAAGTATATTTTTTAAGGAAAAAAATGCATCCAAACAGGATTAAACAATAATAAAAATGAAGAATTAAAAAGAAAAAAAAGTTTACCTCTAGTGGATTTGAACCGACGACCCTAGCTTCCCAGTGTACCAGAAGTAATTCAGTATCCAAGTGTGAGGACTCACGTCAGACATTAAAACAATTAAAACTAATGTTGTAACGTTTTAAATATGTAATCACTGGTGTAATGTAAAATAGTAGCAAATAAACGTGTTATGCCGTATCGCCTTTTCCACTCAGACGTTTTATGTTTTCAATATAAATTCCTTTTTTTCTCAGTCTATCAAATGCCTCCTTTTGTTCAACAGGAGGAAGAGACAAGGCGTGTTCCAAAGATTCTTCTATGGTGGACATCTTGGATGTCACGTTTAACTTATTTTAAGACATTTTGAAAAACATTCATCTAAGGATAAGGCCATCCTTAAAAATATATTTGTTTGCTGTTTGCTGTTTCCCGACCCTCGATTTTATAAGTGGGTAGGTAGGTAGGTGAATATCATTTTTTTTGCCAAGACAGTAAAAACCTTTAGAAATGAAAGAAAAACATACTAAAAATAGTAAAAAAAAAAGATGTCTTAAAGAACTGCTATAAAAAGTTTTGGGTAGGGCCCTTTTTCTTGGGTAGGTAGGGAAACAGCAAACCAACAATTTTTTATGGTCGACCTAAGTGTAGAGAAAACGTTTTCAGCTCATCTTCAAGGGATTCAGTGGAACTCTCAATAGTAGTTCTTTGCTCTTAACATTTTTCTGGTCAATTTTTCCCCATTGTATTCGGTTCTCTGATTTTCCCACAACCGCCAAGATATTAAATTCCCACTGTGTTGTTGAAGTAGCTGCTGCAGTTTTGATATTCCACAACCCTCACTTCCTGTCAAGATGCTTTTTAGCTCTACTGATCAGAGATCAGCAGAGCTTATGCCGTGGTGCGGCGTCCGTCCGTCTGTCCGTCCGTCCGTTAACTTTTATTTGTAGCGACTACTCCTCTGAAACTACTGGATGGATATTCATGAAACTTTACAGAAATGTTGCCCATAAAGTCTAGTTGATCCTAGCAAAAATTCATGTTGATGTGAAATCCAAGATGGCCGCCAAAGCTAAAAATAGATTTTCAAAATACAAGTTTGTAGCGACTACTTCTTGAAAACTATAAGTGATATTGATATGGGACTTTTTCTAAAATGATCAGCATGACATGATGTTGGTCCTTGTCAAAAATCGTTTTGATTCAACGTTAAACATGGCTGCCAGCGGCCATCTTTGTTTACATAGAGTTATATAGTAAAAACTTGTAGCGACTACTCCTCTGAAACTACTTGGCGAATTTTCATGAAACTTTACAGGAATGTTGCTCTTAATGTCTAATTGATCCTAGCAAAATTTCAGATCGACCAGAAATTCAAGATGGCCGCTACAGCTAAAAATAGATTTTTAAAAAATAAATTTGTAGCGACTACTTCTTAAAAACTATAAGTGATATTGATTTGGGACTTTTTCTCAAATGATCATCATGACATGATGGTTATCCGAGTGGAACATTATTTTGATTCGATGTTAAACGTGGCTGCCAGTGGCCATCTTTGTTTACATAGAGTTATATAATGAAAACTTGTAGCGACTACTCCTCTGAAACTACTTGACGGATTTTCATGAAATTTCACAGGAATGTTGCTCTTGATGTCTAATTGATCCTAGCAAAATTTCAGGTCGGCCGGAAATTCAAGATGGCTGCCATGGCTAAAAATAGATTTTCAAAATACAAGTTTGTAGCGACTACGGTACTTCTTGAAACTATAAGTGATATTGATATGGGACATTTTCTAAAATGATCAGCATGACATGATGTTGGTCCTTGTCAAAAATCGTTTTGATTCAACGTTAAACATGGCTGTCAGCGGCCATCTTTGTTTACATAGAGTTATATAATGAAAACTTGTAGCGACTACTCCTCTGAAACTACTTGACGGATTTTCATGAAACTTCACGGGAATGTTGCTCTTGATGTCTAATTGATCCTAGCAAAATTTCAGGTCTGCCCGGAAATTCAAGATGGCCGCCACGGCTAAAAATAAATTTTCAAAAAACAAGTTTGTAGCGACTACTTCCTGAAATCAAAATCAATCAGTAGAGCTTAAAGGTCATTGACCTCTTGTTTTTGTAGTGGGCATTGTTTCCCTTGTCACAAAGTGTCAATCGAGATGCCTCATATTTGTCCGTTGGAACTGCATGCATCATCCTTTTGGTGGAAGCAAACGATTTTAAAGATGTCAAGTTCATCTCAATGTTGGTAGAGTATTCACATAGACAAGTGAATAGTCTGTTTCTGCCCATTATTTTAACGTTTGAAAGCCTCAGTTTAGCAAACTTGCCAAAGGATAATTCGTTCTCCTATTTGTTTATGTTCTCCGGGTGATATTTCACCTGTTTTTAATAATTTATCAATTATGCTGATACCATTATTTATTACCTGTGGACTATTATTTCCTTGATATGGATGAATTGGTTCACAGTTTTTTGTGCTTATGAAATTGTTTGTTGGACAAAAACGCCTTGCAAGTTAAACAAGTCACCAATTCTGTGTTGCCCTACTTTCTTTCACGAATTAGTTCGACTTTACCCGTATTGCCTTTTCCCCTCAGACGTTTTATGTTTTTGATATAAATTCCTTTTTTTCTCAGTCTATCAAATGCCTCCTTTTGTTCAACAGGAGGAAGTCAGACAAGGCGTGTTCTACCTCATTTTCAAATTTGTGTTTAGTATTCTCTTCACGAAACTGTTGATAAGCAGTCTTAAGGGTCATCTCCAAATATTTGGGTGATGTTAAGGTCTAAAGGGTTATTGCTCACATTTCTTTTCTCAACATTATCTCTACTAGTATCAGTATGCTTGTAAAAGATTTCAACTTTCTCCATGGTAGCTTCTCCAAGGAATCGCACCTTTTTTTCTATCATCATCATCATCCAGGTTGGAGCATTTTGAAAGGAATGTCCAACTAAACTCCAACTGTTTCCAAGAACTCTGTTGTAACCTCTTCTTGTTTAAACCTAGGACTTTGGTGAGTATTCTTCTCTCTTTATGAGCCTTTGCTGTTCTCCATTTCCCCAGCCTTTTAACAGTTTCTTTTATACCACCCAGGGCTGCCTCCTGAAAACTTAGTTTCTTTTTCATGTTTGGACTGTTTGCATTGATGTTTCGACTTTCTAAAGCTTTCTTCTTGTTTGGTGTAGCCTTTCCTATCATGGTATCCATTACTACCACAAACTTCTCTGGGTCCTTCGACATACAGTTCTGAGCCCTTTTTACGGCTTTCGTCTGCATCTTCCGAACTGTATCCGGTAAATGTTGATGGTATTTCTGTGGATGATGCAAGCGTTGTACTAATGGTTGGCTCTTCAGGTCCATGTTGAAAATTATTTTATATCGACATTAAACATGGCTGCCACTGCCTTCTTTGTTTTATATGATAAAGGTCCATAACTCTCTGATTCAAGATTTTTAAATTTATGCTCCTTTGAACAACGGTTTAACATAGAACTTTACCTTGTCTTTTATAAATGATTGTGGCTAAATTTAAAAGAGTATTTGGTCTACATCAATGAAACAATGGGCTTATATGACCTGCTAGGCAGTGCTCTTCTTTAACATGCTCCGAGGATAGAATCCAGTACATTAGCTAGTCATAATTGAATTGGGGATGATACATAAGTACAGTTGTATCAAATAACATTTTAAAACTTACTTTCTATCCCACTGTATTGATCCCGGATCATTTTCAGCCTGTTTCGCATCTTGCTCTCCACTGTTATAGTGTCCACCATAAACTTAGAACTCAGCAGCACTGTGTAAATATAAAAATACATTTAATTCCAGAAATTGTTTTAATAATATATTGAACTATAATAATCATATGACCTGGGACAATTTCTATGCAACAACTCAAAACGGTATTGTGAATTGTTCATTAGGCCTAAATACCACATGCAATCATTTGAAGATGTGCATAGACAAAGCTAATAGCCAAGGTACTGGAACCTTTTCAGTATATCAGCAACTTTAATTACTTGTAAGAATCACATTATGTGGTGTGGGAGTGTAATAAAGCCATAACATGGTGTAATAAATAGGCAAATGAAGGCCTATCATTGTTACGTGGAATATTTGGAGTTACATGCCTAATAGAACCTCGCATTTGAACTGATATGATGCTGGAGACTTCAATCATATAATTTTAAATGACACTTTAGTTTAATATCAAACAGACACTCATGATAAAAGATGTCTAGAAATAGAGCATATTAATTACCTCCTAAAAACCCAAGTCTATCAGAGTCTAAAGCTGGCCTCTGAAACCCTGTTGCCTTCGACTTATAACTTTGCTGCCCATGCAAGGTGGATGTGAATTACTCGAGCTGCGTAAATACCATCGGCATCAGCTATTTCACTGCCGTTCGCAGGTTCGGAAATAATTGAAGTCTTAATTCTACTTCAGTCTGGAAAAAAAAAAGAGACATATAACCGAGACCTTGAAAGGCATTATTCTGACAGATAATACTCTTCTTTTATATATGTTACACAGCAAGTAAACCAACTTGTAAATCTACATGTTGTTCATTTTAACTGGTAAAATGTCCTTTCTTGTTATTGTCTTCGTAAAGTCATTTTAATTGTAGATATGTGTCCGCTAACCAATTAGTAAACTACAATACGTTGAACGATTGGTTGTAAAATCTCAAACCAACCAATCTACTGGCTTCAGATAATTTGATGTCACGTTACTACAAACGACAGGCATGGTTAACACAAGCTAGATGGCACCCATGCATTTGAATCAACAGTGAAAAGCTATTGTGTATATAAACAATTTTAACATACTAGCATGTACTAAGTGACTTGCATATACAAATAACTATGCTCAGATTTTATCTGAATGATATGTGGTTAGTTTTAGTTGAAATGAAGATCTATGTGATAGAAGGTTAGGTTGCATGTTAAAATGTGCCGGATGAAGGATTAAAGTGATCCTTAAGTGTCCGCCATGCTATGCAGGCGACACAAAAAGGGTGTTCCATCATGGAACAATTGTGTCGCTTGCAATGCTAGCCGAGCTTATAACTGCACATGGCAGTCAAGTTTTATGAAAAAGTCTAAGTTGTTGGACATGTACATGGACATTCCTTGAGGTAAGATGTGTGGAGTTTCATGAACCAAAGTGATACAAAATGACTTGACAACATCAACTGAAATGGGATCTAAATGACGCATTGCATTACCTTCGATTTGCCAGTAGGGAAAACCTCCACCTCCTGCACCGTATCACTTCCACCTCTGCTTCTGTCTCTGATGGCCTGACAAATATTGCAACAAAGGAGGCTGATGAAGAATTAAATACCATTACATATCTTGGAGAACATTATAAATATGATGAAAAAACAAAAAACTGTTGTTATCACTAGCCGTGTATAGTACCCAAAGCTCTGGCATGAAAGGCAGGCACACTACCACGAAGTCACTGCTGCATGGTGTGTGTGTGAGTGTGTGGTTCTAAGGTTTAAATGTTTTACTTTTCTTCTTTTTTTTGGTTTGGCCGAAACATGTTTTTTGCGAAGAATATCAAACATTTATACTGGTGATAACATACCTTGACTGCTTTTTTCATCTGTTTCATATCAGATGTCAGCTGATCTATCACAGAATCCCTCTCTTCTAGCTCCTTCTTCAGCTCAATAATATCACCCGCAAGCTCTTGACACTGGCAGGACTGACTGCAAGGACGGTTTAAGTTTATAGGAGGTAATGAGTGATAATGGTCTCCAACAAAGTCACTGCCACCAAACAAAGAGGTTCTCACCCCAGCCAGTGCATCTCCAACAGGTGTGGGAGGAAAACCCACCGAGGAAGAATAGCCTGGCTGTGGCTTGAAAATACTGGGATATCGAGGCCATGTATTCTCCATCCCAGGTGACGATAGTGCAGTTAGTGAAGGTGATGCCTGAGGAGTCTGAAAGTGTGATACCTGAGGAGTATGCAAGTATGATGCCTGGGAAGTATGTGAGTGGGAAGTATGTGAGTGTGATGCATGGATATTCTGTGATGGTGATTCTTGAAGAGCCCGCGAGCGTGATGCCTGAGTTTGCGATTGTGATCCTTGAAGAGTCTGTGGTAGCGATGCCTGCGGAGTCAAGTGTGATGCTTGAGGAGTCTGTGGTGGTGATGCACGAGGAGTGTGTGATGCCTGAGGAGCCTGCGAGTGTAATGCCTGAGGAGTATGATGTGGAGTATTATGCTGTGAGTATGATGCCTGAGGAGTCTGTGAGTGTAAAGCCTGAGGAGTATGATGTGGAGTATAATGCTGTGAGTATGATGCCTGAGGAGTCTGTGAGTGTAAAGCCTGAGGAGTATGATGTGGAGTATAATGCTGTGAGTATGATGCCTGAGGAGTCTGCAGAATCGGTGGTGATGCACCAAGAGTCTGCATGTGTGATGCCTGAGGTACAGGTGGATTCGGTGGTGGTGACGTCTGTTGTGTTAGCAAGTGTGCTGTCTGCGGATTCTGTGGTGGTGATTGAGTTAGCAAGTGTGCTGTCTGAGGATTCTGTGGTGGTGATTGAATTGGCAAGTGTGCTGTCTGAGGATTCTGTGGTGGTGATTGAGTTGTCAAGTGTGCTGTCTGAGGATTCTGTGGTGTTGATGTCGGAAGAGTCTGTGCAGAGCTGTGCAGTCGGAGCAGATCTGTATATTCTTTTTCCTCAGTGGCCTCTTGTTCCAAAGATCTGGCACTACTGCGGAAATGCGGAGCATCTGCGTGTCTTCCATTTGTGTTAGAAGCTGGAAAATATGTAATGTGGATATGTTTTTAGTAAAAAAAGGTTTCAATACACAAAAAGTTTTAAACAGGATTGTTTTGCTAAAAAGCCCTGATTCAGGTGAAACTAGGACTATCACTGAAGGTGATGGACTATCACTGAAGGTGATAAATACCCCTTCAAACAATTAACATATAATAATGTAGCCCAAAAGTCTGATTTATCAAAAGTTTACATAGACCCTACACTGCTTCATATATCCAATGAATATTTCTTAATACTTAATATACTAACACTTACAGCTCATAATACCAATATTGGTTGCAAGCAATGTTTTGACTGTTTTTATGAATAAATGCTTAAATATATTTATGTAAGATGTAACACATACATTATGTATACTGTTACATGCCGGTATATATTTAGTCATATATCATACTGTCGCCCTACTCACTCATAGTCTGGTTTATCAAAACATAGAACCAAAAGGTAGAAGTGGTTTAGTCCACAAAATTGCATATGATCAATATAGCAAATTGCCAATTAAAATTTGACTACGTTCAAGAGCAATAATTGAACGAAGATGCATGGAATTGAACAAGCCGAACCAAAACTGTGTCAAGCACATCTTCATTTCATTTTAATCACGTATACAAAGTTTTAATTTAATATCTTGAAAATTGTAGAAGTTTCCTCCACAACGTTGCATATGTTGAATATAGCAATTTTGACTAAGGGCTAACTCTGCATGGAATTGAGCGAGCCACGCCAAAATTGTGTGACGCACATCTACATTTCATCTTGATCATGTGTACAAAATTTCCATTCCGTCTTTTGAAAATGGTAGATGTAGTTTGCTCCACAAAATTCAACGGACAGACAAACAGACGGCCCGCTGCAGTGACTCCTATATACCCACTCTGAAAGATTTTGATGAAACTTCACAGGAATGTTGATCTAGCTATCAAAAACCTATCAGTAGAGCTTCAAGGTCATTGACCTCTTGTGTTATCGACTTATCATCGTATGTAAATTTGGCGATATTACCACTGCCTGCATTGCCGTCTTACTAAAGCATACCGTGCCTTTAAAAATGACTTTTTAGGATATAGTTCTGCTAGCTCGTTCATCACCATTAGAGTTTGGTTACCGTCAATTATTTCAGCTTCCGTCACACCCTTTTCTATATCGCTTTAGTTGCTTTCTGGTTTGATAAGTCCTACTGCTTTGGAAATCTTAACGTGTGCTCCTTTTTGATCGATATCTGATGTCTTGTCATTTCTCGAACATGATCCATGTCGAGATTTCTAATTCGGTGATTCTCCTGTGCTGGTCTGAGTCATGATAGTGGCAAAGTAAACATTCCTTTAAAACATTCGCTGGTTTCTTTTAATAGGCTGTTTTGAGATTCCTCTTGACTTCTGTCATCAATAACCGGATATTCGATATGTGTCGGGGAGTTCTCGTTAGACAATTCCAGTTCAGTATCCAAGTGCGAGGACTCACGTCAGACGTTAAAACAATTAAAACTAATGTTGTAATGTTTTAAATATGTAATCACTGGTGTAATGTAAAATAGTAGCAAATAAACGTGTTATGGATATTATGAAAATGGCATAACTCGCTTTTTAAATTGACTATTTAGCATGTGTTGCTGTTGATTTAAAACAAGAGGGCCAAAATGGCCCTGAATTGATCACCTGAGGATCTTTGCAATGATGAAAAAGTTGTCCTCTGGCAAATAATGCTTATTGAAGATGTTTGTAAGTCTTTCCTTATGCCTTTTTTTTTTTAATAACTTGGTTTACGGATCCGCCGAGTCTAATTTTCCCGTTTTGGAAAAAAAATAAAATTGTACTTTTCACTTTTTTTTTTCTTTTTTTTTTCTTTTAACTCTTTTTTTCATCCACTCGTGTCAAGGACTAGAATTCCGTGCAAAATTTTCCAGCTATATTCGTTTGTTGTATCCTGCATTTGTTTTCATTCATTCAAGTTAGACATGCTCGGTTATCTAAAGTATGCTATTAAACATGGATTTCGATAGGGATCTACGAAAAGTGATGTTTGATTTTTGATTCTCTCCACATTTTTGACTTGAAACATCAACATTTTGCTTGTAATTTGTTCTCTCAATTCCCAGCCCCCCCCCCTTTAAATTCCTTTTTTTCTCAGTCTATCAAATGCCTCCTTTTGTTCAACAGGAGGAAGTCAGACAAGGCGTGTTCTACCTCATTTTCAAACTTGTGTTTAGTATTCTCTTCACGAGACTGTTGATAAGCAGTCTTAACGGTCATCTCCAAATATTGGGCGATGTTAAGGATTTTTTGCTCACATATCTTTTCTCAATATTATCTCTACTAGTATCAGTATGCTTGTAAAATATTTCAACTTTCTCCATGGTAGCTTGCTCCAAGGAATCACACCTTTTCTTTCTATCATCGTCATCATCCAGGTTGGAGCATTTTGAAAGGAATGTCCAACTAAACTCCAACTGTTTCCAAGAACTCTGTTGTAACCTGTTCATGTTTAAACCTAGGACATTGGCGAGTATTCTTCCCTCTGTATGAGCCTTTGTTGTTCTCTGTTTCCCCAGCCTTTTAACAGTTTCTTTTATACCACCTAGGGCTGCCTCCTGAAAACTTAGTTTCTTTTTCATGTTTGGACTGTTTGCATTGATGTTTCGACTTTCTAAAGCTTTCTTCTTGTTTGGTGTAGCCTTTCCTATCATGGTATCCATTACTACCACAAACTTCTCTGGGTCCTTCGGTATACAGTTCTGAGCCCTTTTTACGGCTTTTGTCTGCATCTTTCGAACTGTATCCTGTAAATGTTGATGGTATTTCTGTGGATGATGCAAGCGTTGTACTAACAGTTGGCTCTTCAGGTGTTTTACAGTTTTTCATGGCACACTCAGCACGTCGTTTCTCACGTTCTCACGCTCTCTGCTTTCTCTTTTTTTCTGGCCAATAATCTCTTCTTTTTTTATTTTTTTTTCCTGTTCAGCTCTTTTTGTTCCTGTCTAGTTACCATACTGTGTTTGCTTGTCTGACCTTTTGTCCTTGATCTGTATTTTTGCTGTCTAATTCTGGCAGCCTCACGGTACTTGTTCCTGGTTTCATCAGACATGTGTCTTCAAAATTCTTGAAGTCTTACATTAGAATAGTTAACACTAATATTTCTAAACGAAGAAAAGCCCCGAAACTGAGTGGGTGGGGTACGAATTTCTGTCTAAATAAACCGCGATAGAATATAGGCCGGTATAAATCACCAATTACGCTTATAAAGCCATAAGAAAATAACATATGGGAAGTAAAATAAAAGTAATAAAACAATTAAAACCAAATAGTTCGTGGAATAAGAACAATTTTTTGAGCGCCGTTAGATTTATCGCCATTATACACGACGCACAAACGGAAAGAGGATTTGGCATTGTATGTCTTGTGGGTATTTGGCGGCTCTCAGGCCGGGAGTCCCGGACGGGTGTTTTTCAGAAAGTTTTTCCGTTTGTGGATTAAGGCAACTTGAGTTAACGCAATTGTAATGTTGTCGTAAGGATATCAATCAGGGGCGGATCCAGGATTTTAGCTTAGGGGGGGCGTAAGATTTTGGTCAATTTTCGGGTCCGTTTCTAGCCTCATAAAACGGTTGCGGTAGTGCATTGATAGGGTAAAAAAGTGCGTTTTCAAATAAAAGGAGTTAACAATGTGTTAATTAAACCACTCATTTGACATTATGCGTCGAGCGAGAATTCTTTTTATACTTTGGGCGTGCATCGAAATTGTTTGATATTTTATCTACAGTAACATGGACATACATGTATGAATAAAAAAAGTTCGTTTTCAAATAAAAGGATTTAACAATGTGTTAATTAAACCACTCTAAGCCATTATGCGTCGAGCGAGCGAAGCGAGCAAAAAAAAAATTCTACTGAGGGCGTGCATCGAAATTGTTTGGTATTTTATCTACAGTAACATGGACATACATGTATGAATATAAAAAGGCAGTTTTCAAATAAAAGGATTTAACAATGTGTTAACTTAATCAGGGTCTATTTACGCCGTATTCGGGACTCAATTGCGTGGTATGCGGGACTAAAAAAACGTCTTTTGGTACTCGGTACGCAAACTTTAAAATAAAGTAAGCCTAAAATGCACCAAAATTCATCATAAACAAATACTGCGTCGGCACCGAAAATGCATCCTAGAAACTATCTTACAAAGCAAAAGTAAAACGAACCTTTTCTTTTCTTTCGCACTTGTCGAAAAAAAACATCTTAAATCTGTCTGAGACAGCGTACTACTGGATGGACCAAGTTTTTTCGCTTCGATGGGCCTGACATTTTCAATATATCGGCTACTACTGTCTTTTTAAATATCGGAAAGGTGCAAAACCAGCGAAAATGAAACTAATGAGCGAAAATTGAACTAATCAGCGAACTGCAGTTGATATTTGATCAAATTAACCGACTCTAATTGTCACATATTTAGTCAATATGTGGATTAAAGTTTAAAGTGTTTCGACTGTTTTTAAAAAAAACTTACCTTGGTCGATTTTAGGGGGGGCGAAAAACTTACCTTGGTCGATTTTAGGGGGGCGTACGCCGCTTCCGCTCCCCCCCCACCCCCCCCCCCCCCCCTAAATCTACTCAAGTTGGTGCATTAAAATTTTAAACTAATGTTTCACATCAAATTCTGTACCTTATCCAACAATCCCCATAACTCTTACATTCATTTTAACAAAATTATGGCCCCTGAATTGGTAAACAATGTCATTTTTACATAGAAGTATATAGGAAAAACACAAATCTTATTCTCCGAAACAAAAGGGGCTGCAGCTTAGATATTTTGTATGTAGCATCGTCTAGCCCCTGCGAAATTTTCTAGAACTGTGCATGAACAATTCTTGAACTGTTCTGGATAGATTGTTCAAGAACTGTACCTAATCTGTTCTGGTACAGTTCTAGAGCAGTATGTGAACGTTAAATGAGACAAATTTTCTAGAACTTATGTTCAAGAACAGTTCTTGAACTATCTGTACTGGAACTGTTCTAGAACTGTTACAGAACGATCTGTACTGGAACTGTTCTAGAACAGTTCTAGAACTATCTGTACTGGAACTGTTCTTGAACATAACCTAGAATTTTTGTCTCATTTAACGTTCATGCACAGTTCTAGAACTGCTCAAGAACAGATGAAGCACAGTTCTAGAACTATCTGTACTGGAACTGTTCTAGAACTGTTCCAGAATGATCTGTACTGGAACTGTTCTTGAACAGTTCCAGTAAGATAGTTCTAGAACTGTTCTTGAACATAAGTTCTAGAAATTTTGTCTCATTTAACGTTCATGCACCGTTCTAGAACTGCTCAAGAACAGATAAAGCACAGTTCAAGAACCGTTCTTGAACAATCTATCCAGAACAGTTCCTGCACAGTTCCAGAACTCCCTTGGCCACTAATTTAACCTACATAACAGTTAAAGAACAATTCATTAATTGAACCTTCAGAAGGCCTGGTCATACTTGTTGAAATGTTACATATGATACTGAAATGAAATAATATCTGCTGTGCTGAATACCATTTTTCTGTCGGCAACAAAAAAAGAAAGTCAATCCGTGAAAACACATGACAATAGGGGTTTCATTTTAAAATACTGTTTCTAAAGACTACATTTAGAAATTTCATCTTTCAAATACAACTATTAAATATAGAAGATGTTTTGACACAATAAGTAATTTAAGTATTATCACAAAACACTTACATTTAATCATTAAATGATGCAAGCACAATCTTCAGTTGGACTGCCATTTTACCGCCAAAAACTCAAAAGAATGGCGTTTGCATTTTATTTGCAATTTTGTCAGAATCACACTCAGGTGTCATATATTCTTTACCTACTTTCTTTGCAAATATAAATGAAGACTTTGGCCTTTAAACTCCAGATAATGTTATTATATTAAACTGTTCATGCAATAATGATCATATATTTGTTTGTTAATAGTAGTATATATTTGTTTAATTAATGAAGATGAACACCTGCGAAACTCTGTTCTTATACTCAAGAACAGTTCATGAACATTTCTAGAACATTAAGAACAGTTCCTGAACTGTTCTTGATTCATTGTTCTAGAACAGGTTCTTAATATGTTCTTGAACATTGAACATTTTTAAGAACTATTGAAGAGCATTTCAAGAACTGTAATTTTTCTTATAATCTATACTTTGTTGATGAGCCGTTAAACAACATTCATAAACATTCAGTTTGTTATGGAAAAACCTGTTCTCGAAATAGTGTAATAAAATTATGTTTTGTGGAAATACTCAAAAGATTTGAAACTTTTGAACTTTAATCAACACAAAACTGAAGTGCTACAAAATAAATGTCTTTTTATACCAAGTTTATGGATAATTGTTTTCATGTCCCAGAAAAAGCCATCTATGTATACTTGGGGTGTGTTCAAGCTACTTAAAACAAAGAAATTTCATATTTCATTATAATACCTGTGTCTGTCAGCATTACAAAAATAATGCCTTTTTCAAACGCTGTATCACTAAGTAGTGCGACTAATAATGGAATATCACAATAGTTTATTAGGTGGTTAATATTGTGACTTGCTTACTAATTGAATGTATATTTACATTTGCACAGATGTAATCGATTTGTAGCGACATTCCTATTAAGATAACACATTTGTAGATATTTTAAGCACATCTTAATTACATTTCCTATTTAAAGGAATTTAGTTCACATTTTAAAGAACATTGAAAGAACTTTAAATAGAGAAGATATTCTAAAACTGTTCTTAAACAATTTCAAGAACAAATGAAGAACAGTTTAGGAACTTCAAGGGTTTAAACTGTTTAAACTGTTCTTAATTAGTGCTTAACGCTTAACGTTTAATAACACTTAGAGTTAAGAACGGTTTAAGAACGGTTTAAGAACTCTTGAAGTTCCTGAACGGTTCTTCAAATTGTTCAAGAACAAATTAAGAACAGTTCAGGAACTCCTAAAGTTCCTAAACTGTTCTTGATTTGCTCTTGAAATTGTTCAAGAACATTTTTAGAACATTTTCTCTATTTAAAGGTTCTTGAACTGTTCTAAACTTGTTCACGAACCTTTTAAGAATATCTTAAGAAAAATTAAAGTTCTTGAAATGTTCTTCAACAGTTCTTGAAAGTGTTCAAGAACATATTAAGAACATATGTTCTAGAACAATGAAACAAGAACAGTTCAGGAACTGTTCTTAATGTTCTAGAACTGTTCATGAACTGTTCTTGAGTATAAGAACAGAGTTTCGCAGGGGAGTAGTCCTCTACCAAGTTTGCTCAAATGGTGACCCTGGGTTCGAATGGACCTGCCCCGGTGAGGTGAAAGGGAAGACAGTGAAACATGAGGGTATGGGTGGGCCCATTGAGTCGTAACTTAGTAACCGTTGAGATACCCACCCTATAACCACATATACACTTACTGGACATGAACAGACAGGTACAACCATACAACCAGCATAAACACCAGGTTGCTTCCCCACCCCTGGGGACATAGCCCCTCTGTCATGACTTGGGAAACCTTTGAGATCCCCACCCTATAACCATATTACACTTACTGGGCATGAACAGACAGATATAACCACCCAACCAGCATAGACCCCAATCTCCTTCCTCACCCCTTGGTCGACATAGCCCCTCGGTCATAACTTGGAAACCATTGAGATTCCCGCCCTATAACCATATAAACACTTACTGGGCATGAACAGATGGATATAACCACCCAACCAGCATAGACCCCGGGCTCCTTCCCCACCCCTGGGGACATAGCCCTTCGTTCATAACTTGGAAACCATTGAGATCCCCAGCCCTATATCCATATATACACTTACTGGGCATGAACAGACGGATTCAACCACTCAACCAGCATAGACCCCAAACTCCTTCCCCAAACCTGGGGATATAGCCTCCGGCCATCTTGAATTTCCTGCCGACCTGAAATTTTGCTAGGATCAATAAGACATCAAGAGCAACATTCCTGTGAAGTTTCATGAAAATCCGTCAAGTAGTTTCAGAGAAGTAGTCGCTACAAGTTTTCATTATATAACTCTATGTAAACAAAGATGGCCGCTGACAGCCATGTTTAACATTGAATCAAAATAATGTTCGACTCGGATAACCATCATGTCATGCTGATCATTTTAGAAATAGTCCCATATTAATATCTCTTATAAATTTCAAGAAGTAGTCGCTACAAAACTTATTTTTTAAAAATCTATTTTTAGCCATGGCGGCCATCTTGAATTTCCGGCCGACCTCAAACTTTGCTAAGATCAATTAGATATCAAGAGCAACAGTGTAAAGTTTCATGAAAATCCGTCAAGTAGTTTCAGAGGAGTAGTCGCTACAAGTTTTCATTATATAACTCTATGTAAACAAAGATGGCCACTGGCAGCCATGTTTAACGTTGAATCAAAATAATGTTTGACTCGAATAACCGTCATGTCATGCTGATCATTTTAGAAAAAGTCCCATATCAATATCACTTATAGTTTTCAAGAAGTAGTCGCTACAAACTTATTTTTTTTAAATCTATTTTTAGCTGTGGTGGCCATCTTGAATTTCTGGCCGATCTGAAATTTTGCTAGGATCAATTAGACATCAAGAGCAACATTCCTGTGAAGTTTAAGGAAAATCCGTCAATAAGTTTCAGAGAAGTAGTCGCTACAAGTTTTCATTATATAACTCTATGTAAACAAAGATGGCCGCTGACAGCCATGTTTAACATCTAATCAAAACAATTTTAGACAAGAACCAACATTATGTCATGCTGATCATTTTAGAAAAAGTGCCATATCAATATCACTTAGAGTTTTCAAGAAGTAGTCGCTACAAACTTGTATTTTGAAAATCTATTGTTAGCCATGGTGGCAATCTTGAATTTCCGGCCGACCTGAAATTTTGCTAGGATCAATCAGTCATCAAGAGCAACATTCGTGTGAAGTTTCATAAAAATCCGTCGAGTAGTTTCAGAGGAGTAGTCGCTACAAGTTTTCATTATATAACTCTGTGTAAACAAAGATGGCCACTGGCAGCCATGTTTAACGCCGAATCAAAATAATGTTTGACTCGGATAACCATCATGTCATGCTGATCATTTTAGAAAAAGTCCCATATCAATATCTCTTATAGTTTTCAAGAAGTAGTCGCTACAAACTTATTTTTTAAAAATCTATTTTTAGCCTTGGCGGCCATCTTGATTTTCCGGCCGACCTGAAATTTCGCTAGGATCAATAAGACATCAAGAGCAACATTCCTGTGAAGTTTCATGAAAATCCGTCAAGTAGTTTCAGAGGAGTAGTCGCTACAAGTTTTCATAATATAACTCTACGTAAACAAAGATGGCCGCTGGCAGCCATGTTTAACGTCGAATCAAAACGATTTTCGACAAAGACCAACATAATGTCATGCTGATCATTTTAGAAAAAGTCCCATATCAATATCCCTTAGAGTTTTCAAGAAGTAGTCGCTACGAACTTGTTTTTTAAAAACCTATTTTTAGATTTGGTGGCCATCTTGGATTTCACATCAACATGAATTTTTGCTAGGATCAACTAGACTTCATGGGCAACATTTCTGTAAAGTTTCATGAAAATCCATCCAGTAGTTTCAGAGGAGTAGTCGCTACAAATAAAAGTTTACGGACGGACAGACGGACGACGGACGCCGCACTGCGGCATAAGCTCTGATGACGATACACTAGGTAATGCTTGGTACAGCAAACTCTTGTCGTAACCAACAGGATTGACAATAACATCGATCATCACCTTCGAAAAGATGTTGAAAACATTCAACCTGGTTTTGGTTTGGGTGTAATCTCTTTATTAAATTTACGCACAGCTTCCGTAACGTTCTCAACAGAATACATGTTTGTTTGTTACAAGTACTGTAACTTAGTAACCGGTGTGCATGTTCGCTAAAATTGTTTGTTTTTTACATAAAAAATGTTGGTTATTTACATGTTAAGAAATGTGGACCTAAACATTAACCTGATGCTAAGAGCCTATCAACACATAAATGCAATTTGTGATTCAGGAGCTAGGTCCACAAAGGTGGGGAAGAAGCCTAGGGTCTACGCTGGTTGGATGGTTGTATCCATCTGTAAATGCCCAGTAAGTGTATATATGGTTATAGGGTAGGGATCTCAACGGTTTACAAGTTATGACCCAGGGCCTATGGCACCAGAGGTGGGGAAGGAGTCCAGAGTCTATGCTGGTTGGATGGCAGTATCCATCTGTTCATGCCCAGTAAGTGTATATATAGTTATAGGGTAGGGATCTTAACGGTTTCCAAATTATGACCCAGAGGCTATATCCCCAGGTGTGGTGGCAGGAATTAGTGACTACAATATCCCTGCACGGAGGTTGGTTCTACCCAGGAGAAAATGGTGGTCTGCCTCCACCGCAAACAATCGAATGTCATATATGACCTTACCTGTTGAAAATGACGTAAAACACCATACAAACAAACAAAACAAACAAAAATGGAAAACATATTGAAATTAAATGATGACCAATCAAAATAATCATTATATTTTACAGTATATTGACCATTTACTTTACAGGGGGTGTTGGGGTGGGAGGAAGAGCCGTGTATATTTTACAACAGTTTTTTTTAGCTCTACTGATCATTTTTAGCTCTACTGATCAGAGATCAGCAGAGCTTATGCCGTGGTGCGGCGTCCGTCGTCCGTCCGTCTGTCCGTCCGTCTGTCTGTCCGTAAACTTTTTTTTGTAGCGACTACTCCTCTGAAACTACTGAATGGATTTTCATGAAACTTTACAGAAATGTTGCCCATGAAGTCTAGTTGATCCTAGCAAAAATTCATGTTGATGTGAAATCCAAGATGGCCGCCAGATCTAAAAATAGGTTTTTAAAAAACAAGTTTGTAGCGACTTCTTCTTGAAAACTATAAGTGATATTGATATGGGACTTTTTCTAAAATGATCAGCATGACATGATGTTGGTCCTTGTCGAAAATCGTTTTGATTCGACGTTAAACATGGCTGCCAGCGGCCATCTTTGTTTACATAGAGTTATATAATGAAAACTTGTAGCGACTACTCCTCTGAAACTACTTGACGGATTTTCATGAAACTTCACAGGAATGTTGCTCTTGATGTCTAATTGATCCTAGCAAAATTTCAGGTCGGCCGGAAATTCAAGATGGCCACCCAGGCTTAAAATAATTTTTCCAAATTCAAGTTTGTAGCGACTACTTCTTGAAAACTATTAGTGATATTGATATGGGACTTTTTCTGAAATGATCAGCATGATATGATGTTGGTCCTTGTCAAAAATTGTTTTGATTCAACGTTAAACATGGCTGCCAGCGGCCATCTTTGTTTACATAAAGTTATATAGTAAAAACTTGTAGCGACTACTCCTTTGAAACTACTTGGCGGATTTTCATGAAACTTTACAGGAATGTTGCTCTTAATGCCTTATTGATCCTAGCACAATTTCAGGTCGGCCAGAAATTCAAGATGGCCGCCACAGCTAAAAATAGATTTTTAAAAAAGAAGTTTGTAGCGACTACTTCTTGAAAACTATAAGTGATATTGATATGGGACTTTTTCTAAAAAGATCAGCATGATATGATGTTGGTCCTTGTCAAAAATTGTTTTGATTCAACGTTAAACATGGCTGCCAGCGGCCATCTTTGTTTACATAGAGTTATATAGTAAAAACTTGTAGCGACTACTCCTTTGAAACTACTTGGCGGATTTTCATGAAACTTAACAGGAATGATTCTCTTGATGTCTAATTGATCCTAGCAAAATTTCAGGTCGGCCGGAAATTCAAGATGGCCGCCACGGCTAAAAATATTTTTTCAAAATACAAGTTTGTAGCGACTACTTCTTGAAAACTATAAGTGATATTGATATGGGACTTTTTCTAAAATGATCAGCATGATATGATGTTGGTCCTTGTCAAAAGTTGTTTTGATTCAACGTTAAACATGGCTGCCAGCAGCCATCTTTGTTTACATAGAGTTATATAGTAAAAACTTGTAGCGACTACTCCTTTGAAACTACATGGCGGGTTTTCATGAAACTTTACAGGAATGTTGCTCTTAATGTCTAATTGATCCTAGCAAAGTTTCAGGTCTGCAAGAAATTCAAGATGGCCACCACAGCTGAAAATAGATTTTTAAAAAAGAAGTTTGAAGGGACTACGTCTTGAAAACTATAAGTGATATTGATATGGGACTTTTTATAAAATGATCAGCATGACATGATGCTTATCAGAGTCAACCATTATTTTGATTTGACGTTAAACATGGCTGCCAGTGGCCATCTTTGTTTACATAGAGTTATATGATGAAATCTTGTAGCGACTACTCCTCTGAAACTACTTGACGGATTTTCATGAAACTTCACAGGAATGTTGCTCTTGATGTCTAATTGATCCTAGCAAAATTTCAGGTCTGCCGGAAATTCAAGATGGCTGCCACGGCTAAAAATAATTTTTCAAAAAACAAGTCTGTAGCGACTACTTCCTGAAATCAAAATCAATCAGTAGAGCTTCAAGGTCATTGACCTCTTGTTACCTTTTATTGCATCCTGCTTTTCAGTATTTAATGAGTTTACACCCTGGCATGCGATAAGTTTTTCATTTGTGAAGACGAGATGACTTTATACAAGAGGTAAACATCTGGCACCTTGGCCATCAGCGCTTTGGATTCAGCTGCCTGCAGGTCACTGGCAACAACCCTAACTCTTGATTTTG
The DNA here is from genome assembly GCA_037043455.1 of Cyrtodaria siliqua. NCBI lineage: Eukaryota > Metazoa > Mollusca > Bivalvia > Adapedonta > Hiatellidae > Cyrtodaria > Cyrtodaria siliqua. The sequence continues at coordinate 118,077 of JAWPHD010007918.1, forward strand.
AAGTGGTTGATACACTTACCAGATTCAAGTGATGCAGTGGTGGTTTATTATAACCTTCAACGCTGATGATTGTGATAAAACAATAAGATACCATCTTGCAAGCCAATGAAATCAACAGTAACTATTTATCCATGGACTCACTGATAACGTACATTTAATATTGAATTGTTTAAACTTGCATAATTTCCATCTTTTAAAATAAAATAGCATTAAAATGGCACTCATGTAGGATCCTCTATTTATTGATGCGCGTATTTTGGACATTTATGCATCCTTCATCTCATCTCCCACCGAGGTTGCTGTCCCAATATAGCCTAATATAATGTGTTAATGGGACATAAAACCCATACTTCCTTCATTAATACACAAATACAATTTCTGCTAGTCCTCCTCTTAAGATCACTTAACAACATTTAAAGGTTGTCCTCAGATGAGTGTTATTTAGATATTTTTTTCCTTCTGTTAAAATGTCTTTACAACTTTTTTTATTTATACGTCGCACTGTCTGCCGTGCAGAAACCATCTTTCTGTTCCATGCCCTCTTGAATTTCAGGACATCCATCTTCAGGACATGTGTAGCATATTCTGAAAAAGAACGTATCTAAGAATTGATTCTTCATTCAGACTATTACAAATCTTGCCATTTTAAAAATAAACTTGCAGGTATACATGTGAAAATGCAAGCTCAGCAAACATTATAAACCCTTTGTCAGGCTTTGTGAGTAACTACTGAAGATATAGAATTAAATAGGGCCATTGTGAGAATCTCATATCTTCACATTATGATACACTGATAATCATACCAGTTTCCATAACAGGGATAGCTCAGGAAACTGGACTGTAAAAATCAAATTGAGCAATTAACTTTTGTACTGGTGAAACATTAAGTTATAAACCTGCTTAACAATAATTGCAACTAGATCAGTCTATCACTTAAGGTGATGACCGTCTTTTTCTTTTTTTCCACTTTCTTCATCTTCCTCTCGCGCTGTTGGCCTAGAGAAACCAAAACCTCGTGAAACCAAAGCGAATTTACAGCTATTGGAGCCCCTGGTGCCAAAAACTGGAATCCATCTGGTAGTTTTCCATTAAGCTGACTCGCATGAATCAGCACTTCTTCATCTTCCTCTCCCGCTGTTGGCCTAGAGAAGCCAAAACCTCGTGAAACCAAAGCGAATTTACAGCTATGGGAGCCCCTGGTGCCAAAAACTGGAATCCATCTGGTAGTTTTCCATTAAGCTGACTCGCATGAATCAGCACTTCTTCATCTTCCTTTCCAGGTGTTGGCCTAGAGAAGCCAAAACCTTGTGAAACCAAAGCGAATTTACAGCTATGGGAGCCCCTGGTGCCAATAACTGGAATCCATCTGGTAGTTTTCCATTAAGCTGACTCGCATGAATCAGCACTTCTTCATCATCCTCTCCTGCTGTTGGCCTAGAGAAGCCAAAACCTTGTGAAACCAAAGCAAATGTACAGCTATGGGAGCCCCTGGTACCAATAACTGGAATCCATCTGGTAGTTTTCCATTAAGCTGACTCGCATGAATCAGCACTTCTTCATCTTCCTCACCAGGTGTTGGCCTAGAGAAACCAAAACCTCGTGAAACCAAAGCGAATTTACAGCTATGGGAGCCCCTGGTGCCAATAACTGGAATCCATCTGGTAGTTTTCCATCATTAAGCTGACTCACATGAATCTGTTAATTATTAAACACAAACACACACAATAGTAACTGATAATCAGAACCTCTAGTATTAGTCCCCTTGCAATTGTCCAATATACAACTTCCATGGGAAATTATAAAAGAAAGCAAAAGCTGTATATCATTTTAAAGGTTAAGCCATGAGAAATTCAAAAAACATTGTTGCCATTTTTTTACAAGGTCACCTTAGGGTCAAAAGTCAAGGTTAAAGGTCATACGCTGAATGTTTTCGTGAAACATGTTTCAATCTATTTTTTCAACAAATTGTTTAAATTTTGATATTTCAAAGTATTGTTACAAATAGAAAATAAATAAATGCACAAACAGAGAATTTTAACGTGCAACATCTTATATATGAACCTGTTTTTAGCTCGGCCAGCAGAGCTTATGGGATGCCGAGTTGTCCGTCGTCCGTCCGTCCGTCCGTCGTCCGTCCGTCCGTTGTTAACTTTTGTCTCGTTAAGACGATAGGGCCTTCATTTTTCATCCAATCTTTATTAAACTTTAACAGGTTGTTAATATCAATGAAAGCTCGGATGAGTTCGAAAACCAGCCAGATCGGCCAAGTAACAGCGGAGTTATGGCCCTTGATTTAGTTAAAAATGCTATATTGCTATATTTTTCCTCGTTAAGACGATAGGGCCTTCATTATTCAACCTATCTATACCAAACTTTACCACATTGTTAATATCAATGAAAGCTCGGACAAGTTCGAAAACCAGCCAGATCGGACCAGTAACACCAGAGTTATGATCCTTGATTTAGTTGAAAATGCCATATTGCTATATTTTGCTTCGTTAAGATGATAGGGCCTTCGTTTTTCATCATATCTTTACCAAACTTTACCACATTGTTAATACCAATGAAAGCTCGGACAAGTTCGAAAACCAGCCATATCGGACTAGTAACAGCGGAGTTATGACCCTTGATTTAGTTAAAAATGCTATATTTTGCCTCGTTAAGACGCTAGGGGCTTCATTGTTCATCCAATCTTTACCAAACTTTATCAGATTGTTAATATCAATGAAAGCTCGGACAAGTTCGAAAACCAGCCATATCAAAATAGTAAGAGTGGAGTTATGGCCCTTGATTTAGTTAAAAATGCTATATTTTGCCTCGTTAAGACGATAGGGGCTTCATTGTTCATCCGATCTTTATCAAACTTTATCAGATTGTTAATGTCATTGAAAGCTCGAACAAGTTCGAAAACCAACCATATCGGACTAGTAACAGCGGAGTTGTGGCCCTTGATTTAGTTAAAAATGCTATATTTTGCCTCGTTGAGACGATAGGGGCTTCATTGTTCATCTGATCTTTACCAAACTTGATCAGATTGTTAATATCAATGAAAGCTCATGCAAGTTCGAAAACCAGCCATATCGGACTAGTAACAGCGGAGTTATGACCCTTGATTTAGTTAAAAATGCTATATTTTGCCTCGTTAAGACGCTAGGGGCTTCATTGTTCATCCAATCTTTACCAAACTTTATCAGATTGTTAATTTTTCATCCAATCTTTACCAAACTTTAACAGGTTGTTAATATCAATGAAAGCTCGGATGAGTTCGAAAACCAGCCAGATCGGCCAAGTAACAGCGGAGTTATGGCCCTTGATTTAGTTAAAAATGCTATATTGCTATATTTTTCCTCGTTAAGACGATAGGGCCTTCATTATTCAACCTATCTATACCAAACTTTACCACATTGTTAATATCAATGAAAGCTCGGACAAGTTCGAAAACCAGCCAGATCGGACCAGTAACACCAGAGTTATGATCCTTGATTTAGTTGAAAATGCCATATTGCTATATTTTGCTTCGTTAAGATGATAGGGCCTTCGTTTTTCATCATATCTTTACCAAACTTTACCACATTGTTAATACCAATAAAAGCTCGGACAAGTTCGAAAACCAGCCATATCGGACTAGTAACAGCGGAGTTATGACCCTTGATTTAGTTAAAAATGCTATATTTTGCCTCGTTAAGACGCTAGGGGCTTCATTGTTCATCCAATCTTTACCAAACTTTATCAGATTGTTAATATCAATGAAAGCTCGGACAAGTTCGAAAACCAGCCATATCAAAATAGTAAGAGTGGAGTTATGGCCCTTGATTTAGTTAAAAATGCTATATTTTGCCTCGTTAAGACGATAGGGGCTTCATTGTTCA